>JASAMX010011541.1:0-15755 GCA_030248175.1 Microlaimidae sp. YZB2_3 | reverse complement strand
GGCTAAAAACCGTTTTTTGAGCTTTAAATTCATCAAACTATATCCCGAAATAGAACATTCGGTAAACGATGAAGCTATTACCGTTAGATACATCATAATTTGAGCTTTCGATCGCACTATACTTTGTCAGACAAAAATTAATATATAAGTTGTATCTAACTTTTAGTAAAAATCGTCATAACTGTGGTGTTCTACCTTAAAGGCGTTTTTGGATTTTTTGTTCATTTTTTGTATTTCAAAAATAAAAAGTAAACAAAAAGTATAAAAAGTTTTTAAAATTTCAAAAAAGCTCCAAAATTGTCCAAAATCGAATTGTTGGGTTTTGTTTTTTGGACACTTTGAACAAAATATATCCCGGGCTAACACTTATATTCATAAAGTTTTGGTTCGGGTTTATCTGGACTGAGTCTGCTTGATTTGAGGAGAAACGCTTCCAAATGTTAAATATATCCAACATCCAGCATTATTTTTTATAGGATGACGTGCTGTTTATGGTAATTATTGGGCTGGATGCCGGATATACTTTGTTGTAAAATGCTAATCGACCAAAATCACGTAAGAGATATTGAGGTGTGGAAAGTGCGTTGAGTGTGTTCGCAACTGTCGAATCACCTTCATTTTTTGTTGGAAAACCGCGTAAAAACTACTGAACGTACTATTACTAATTGAAGTATTATACGGAACGACCAATCAGCTGCTTTCCAACAATTGTCGTGCAAATTAATCCTCATCGTATGTAAATTATTCCTTACGCGACTTTGGTCGATAGGTTATTTTAACATTTTTATACCCATGCAAAAACATGGGAATTGGAAAACATCCACTCCTGTGGTTTCTCATGTAAAACATGCGGTTTTAAGTTAAACGCTATTGGTCACAGAAATAAAAAGATTCAACTACGATGTGTTTATTTTTGTTAAAATAAAAAATATATTTTGCTGCAAGTACATAAAAAGTGGGAAAAAAAGATCAACCTGTTACACTTACGGACATATCGTGATTCGGCGTTTAAAGAGATACATTAAAATTTACCTCATATGTAAAAAATAATTTGCCACAAGTTCCATGAAAAAAATAATTGCTGATAATAATAATTACAATTTAATTTGCCAGAGCCTTCAAATCTAATATAAAATGAAATCATTTAAGTGTTTACTTCCATTGTAAAAAAACCAAGTTTTTTTCTATTTTAATGGAAAAAATGATAGCCAAAAGGCCAGCTTTTTTATATAGAAATATGCATTTTGAGATTATAACGTTGTTCCTTTTTTCTTTGATCTTAAACTTTCAAGGCGGAAAACAAGCACTTAATTAATTACTGAGCTTTTTCTTTTAATATTTACATTATTCAGTTATCAATTTATGTATACAAAATAAAAAAAACTTTATTATACATACATGGTTACGTCCTCCTAAATACAAAAATACATTACAAATGAAATGATTCTTACTCATTTTTTAATTTGAAGTACTGAAATTAATAATACACCTAGATTATTGCGTTTCAAGTGTTAATTAAATCAAAAAAGTACTTTTGGTTTGAACAAAAATTGACATACAAAAATATTTTAGATTAGAAAAAATGTTTAAAAGTTACAAAAGTACTTATTCCTTTTTTAAGAAAATTAAATATATATTTTGATGAATTTTAATTTTGTTTTGGGACTCTAGGCCCAAATGTTGAATAGGTTCATTTTTACTGCAATTCCTTTAAAAAACATTTAACAGACGTACAAAGGTGCATTAT
Organism: Microlaimidae sp. YZB2_3; assembly: GCA_030248175.1. Taxonomy (NCBI): domain Eukaryota; kingdom Metazoa; phylum Nematoda; class Chromadorea; order Desmodorida; family Microlaimidae; species Microlaimidae sp. YZB2_3. The sequence goes on along the minus strand of JASAMX010011541.1, from coordinate 14,008 downwards.
TCTAAATGTGACTGAGAACAGAAGCTATGTTATTTTTAACCAATTTATAGGTGTGGTGACTTTTGAAACAAACCACTTTTTATTTTGCGTTTTCTAAATGTGGTTTAGAATCCTAGCTATGTTATTCGTTTACTAATATAAATGTTGTTGCTTATTTTCAAAACACCCCAACTTTTCTTTAGAGCCCTTTAAATGTGGTTGGGAACCCAACACAGTTTTGAACAGCAGCATTTTGGCTCAGCGAATTCTAACAGATAAAAACCGTTAAAATGTTTTCAGAAAGCTAAGAATACAGGAATTTTATTTAAAAATTGGTTTGACCTGTAAAAAATCACAAATTCCATCATTTATATAGGACTGCACTTTTAAAACTTAGTATTTGGAAATGGATTTAAAATGAGCTGCTAGTATTAAGCCAACAGCATTCAGTGTTTTAAGTAATACGGCGTCCTAGTAGCATTGGAGTTTAGTTTTTTTTCTTACATTGTTTTTTTAAAACGTAATTCTTTAAAAAAAAAATGTTTAATAATTTAATAATTAAGGTTTAATAATTATTTTTATTAACAAAAGTTTAATAATTTCTTTTTGAGATCAATAACAGTAAACGGAATAAATTTAACAATTTTATCAAAAAGAATTCGTGTAATCATAATAAGAGGGATTTTGCACAGATTTATCGTGCATGTGACGTTCGATCTGGTGTTCTGGACGTTTGTTCCTTTTTTGCCGCCTGGAAGAGGAACTAGAAGAGCGATGGCGTCTTGGACGATTACGGCGGTTGGATTGAGATTCCACATTTGGATAATTACTGAGATTTGAAGTTTGATTTCGAGGTATAGTGGAACTTGTAGCAAATGGCGATATTGTATCTTGGGAATATTGTGGATATGGATAGCTAGTGTGTCTGAGAACCGGAGGTTCCTGAGCATGAGGTTGAGTTTGATAAACTGGATTCGGTACCCGATGTGCTTGTTTTAACATGTGACATGGTCGACTTTCTGACTGGAAATTTGTGGGTGATGGAGGAAAACTTTTAGCAGATGGCGATTTCAATTGGTGATTTAGAGACTGAGAATGCTGGGCACTTGTGAATAATTGCTGAGGGTAAGTTTGTAATGCAGGTCCATGCTGATCAATCACAGTCTGTGTATTTTTTGGCGGCTGCGCTAAAAGGGTGGAAAATTTTTGCGGTGAGTATCCACTTGTATTTTGTGAAATTTGCTTATTTTGACAACCAGGAGAAAAATGTTGTGAGTTATCATATAATTGCTGATTATGATTAGACAAAGCCTGATTGTTTCCATGTGCTGTCATTAGTGAGGTATTGGTATTATTGACGTTTTGGACAAAAGATTGATTCTCAAATGTATATTTGGATTTCGGGCTATTGTGTTTGGGAATATTTTTGCTTTGCTGAGCTTCCCAACCAGTTTGCGCTATTGGTGTACTTTGTTGAATACTTTGAAAACACGGAGAATGATTAGCTGGATAGTTTTGATGCATCGGAATACCTTGATGTTGCATCTTATCTGCAAATCTGGAGTCATGAATATATTTTTTTAATGAGCTTTCTTTGTTTGGAACTCCTAAATAAATGAATTTTGATTATAAATTTTTTATTTTTTTCCTTAATATCACAAAAATGTGTTTTAATTTGATTTAAAAATAGTATTCAATAAGTTAAATGGTCTTTCCATTTTTACTTTTTATAAACTTTAAAAATTCTTAAACTGAAAGAAACAATTCCTTAAGATTCTTTACACACTAAAAAAATAATTTTTTTAGTTGTTCTGTTCATTCAGGTTACCTATCGTAACTAAAGTTTGGTCAGTAGGACTAAAATATGTGCGCCGCAAAGAAAACCTCATTCTAAAAACATCGCCAGTAAAATTAATTTATATATCAAAAACTTTAAAAAAGGATACGTGATTTAGCCACCTATAAACATGACTTGAAAATAACATTTTTGTCGGTTTAATTTAGCTACTGTATTTTTACTGATGTAATAAATTTTTGTACTGAAATGTACTACTGTGTACTGATGTATTAAATTCGTTTGATAAACCCAAAATTTGTTATGAAAAAAACTAAAAACTAAAAAGAGCATCTTACCGTACACAGTGTGTTTATCATACATCATTCGCTTTTTGTAAGTTCTTTTCTCTTTGAGGTAACGATAACATTTTAATACAATAATAAACCACCAGATTTCTAATACCATTCCAATGAAATATACAAAAAGTGAGAAAACCAATTTTCCCGTTAGCTCTGGAGGAAGCCGGTCATCTGATTGGCCAATACTGGATATCCCGCCGACACCTAGAATTAATTTAACAACTGTTACACCAAAGTACAGTTTTTAATGCAGAACAAAAATATCAAAACTTGAGTTTTAAAAAACGAAGTTTGTGTCAAAAAATAATAAGATTTTGAGAAACTTTACAATAAGATTTTTTGTATTTCTTTTTTTACTTAAGTTTTTTCATGTGTTTTGGTCTAGGATTTTTTCTGTTGCCCCCCCCCATTTTTTGCTACTCTTTTTCATATTAATATAAAACATGAATTCTATCAGGGTAAAAACTGTGTGGGTGGTCAAATATCCACTAGTTTTTTGAGAAAATATCATGTGCAGGAACACATGACGTAACTTAATAATAATTAGTTACTTTACTTTTATTTAACTCGCGTCGCGCATTTATTCTTCATTTCTTCTTAATGAAGAACGGTGACACCCTTAATTTCAGCCTCAAAAACTTTAGCTTTAGTGTTGTTTGTCCTTGCAGCAAAAACATCTTGTTGAAATATCGTAATTTACGTGTCATTTATAATCCAAATGCATTACCTTCCCATGTTCCGAATTTGTCTTGATTTGAATCTGTCAAATTTATAATTTGTAAAATTTCTGGAGTTGCTTTTGCAAAGGCAACCAGGCAGATGATGGTTATTATAAACAGTATTAAGATCTTGATTAGCTAAAACAAAAAAAAACTTAAAACTTAAAGGTATGTAATAAATTTTTGAGTAAATTATAATACTTCCATTTAAAATTTTGCAGAGCATTTTTTTGTAATTCTTTTTTTTTCAAAAATTAAGGTTATTTTTAAATTTTTACAATACAATTACTAAAAATCAACCCATTTAAGATACAGATTGCAATAAATATCTTTGATTTCGATAGAAGCACGAGCACCACAGGGTAAGAATTGTGACGATTATCACAGGACAAAACAACAATCTTATTTTGTGTGCAATCAAAAAGTTTTTAGTGTTAAAAACATCAAATTTTACCATTATACAAATGAATTCAAAAAGCTAATTTTTTATGTTTAAAATATATTTTTATGGCGTAAATACCTTTTTTGTATAGCATAACCTGTTTAATATATTTTGAGACTGTATAAAGCTTTTCGATCAGAATTTCTGCTTTATTGCTAGCTAATATATCTATTGTACTTTTCTATGTAGATAACGTATACCGGTTTTGCTGGGATGCGTAATTTAATTGTTAAAATACACTATTAGATGACCGTAAAACCTACTATTTTTTATAATACTTTCACGACAAATTACAACAATTCGGTTGTTTTGTTCTTTGTTTTTTTTTGAGATCAAATATCAGTAAATTTTATAAATTTTTAAACTTGATATAAAATGTCTTTTGTAAAAGTTGTAAGCCTTCCTGGCTCGGAAAAAGAATCGGAGTCAAACGTATTTTCGTCGAAATTTCTTGTAGAAAACACACTTTTTTTTCAGCGGCACAGGTAAAGTAAAATCTTGTATGAATCTTTTTTTTCGTTTTAAACGAACAATTTTATTTGATTTTTTTTAATATTTACTTATAGCATAATTTTGAATATGATTTACGTTAAAAATACTGAAATAATATGATAAAAAAAGATGATTAGGTTCAATACAAATGAAAAAAAATGTCAATTCATTCAATACTACTTTTTACAACAAAATAACATTTTTTACAACACCCCGAAAACGTTATCTTGTATGTTGTTTTTTTCTTATTTCAACTGTTTTATTGATGTGCACTCAGTGTTTCATATTTCTTTTATGATTTATTTTTTAAACTACTATAATTTAAACTTCAAATAATGAAAACACTAAAATCTATGGCTGATTCATACTACAATTTTCATGACAATATTTTTATATAGTAGGAAGTAAGCTAATTAAAAAAATTTAGGCCTGACATAGCATTCATTTCTAAGGACCAGTTGGTGACTCTGACAGCATTAAAAATTCACGATTTGGCAAACTCAGAAAAATGGGATAAAGTTTCCAATAATAGATGCATGATCACTTGGAACTCGGATAAATTTAAGGTGTACCCTAGTATTTTAATTTTCTAAGGTTTTTAAATAGTAAAACAATATCAAAAGGTAATGTAAAAAACACTGTGAAATCTGGGTCACTTTTTCGTTAGAAATGTTTTTTAATCACTTGTTGAGATAAAGAGAGATATAAAATACTGATAAGCATAAACTTCAATTACAGTTTTAGGATACTAAGAAAGCAGTGAATCTAATCTGGAAGAATGGCATAACCCCACTAGTTGGTTTGATAAACTTATTGGTTTGATAGGCTGATGAAAATGTATTTTAAAAAATTTTTACACAAAATCTGCCAGAAAAGTTGTGTAAAAGACTATTCTTTTTGTGATTTGCGTTAAAAACCATTTTTATCAGAGTTGAAACTGCAACCTTTCTATAGTTTGTACAAAAATTATTTGGACTTTTATAAAATTTAATACATTTTTAATGCCCAGTAGGCGGAAATACCTAAATGTTTTCCAATATAATTCGCAGTATTTAATGTACTCACTCCACTCCTTAAAGGTGCAATATACTGATTCGTGCTGTATTTTTATTCCTTTTAATTTATACTAATTGATGTATCAAGACACTCTGAGAAAAAAAAATGTGTTACAGTAAAAATTAATTCCAGACGATTAACGAGTTATTAACAAGAATACCGCTTGGTTATTTTTAAAAAAGAAAACAGTTCTACATAATGGATATTTACAAAACTTAATAAAATTCATGCCAGGGTAGCAAAAAGCTTCAATTTAAAATTTGGTTCAATACTGAAAAGTATTAAATGAATAATTCCATTTTAAAAAATCATATTCCGAAAATGATGTTTGGTATTTTGTTTGGCTTATGGTGTGTTTTAGAATATTTTTATAATTACAAAATGTATAATTTAAAAAAGTGAAATGTGTTTTTTATAAAAAATCATATTCCGAAAATGATGTTTGGTGTTTTGTTTGGCTTATGATGTGTTTTAGAATATTTTTACAAAATGTATAATTTAAAGAAGTGAAATGTTTTTTTTATATGTAGTTCGTTTTTTTTAAAAGCAAAACATAAATATAGCTATCTGATAATACCAGAACAACAGCAAACAAAAAACACACCAATTAACACACCAATTGTAAAAACAAATTATTATATTTAAATGGCATTATTCATTTAATATTTTTCAGAATTGAGCCAAATTTAAAATTTAAGTTTTTGTCAACCCAGCATAAATTATATTAAGTTTTATTACTCGCCGTTCAGTAGAAATGTTTTGTTTTGAAAAATGATGTATAAAAACAACATTGAAAATAACCAAGCGGTATTTTTGGTAATAACTCGTTAACCTTTGGGAATTAATTTTTGGTGTAATACAATTTTTTATCAGTGTGACCTTACATTGATCTGTATAAATTAAACAGCAATAAAAATACACCATGAATTAGAATACTGCATCTTTAACAGCAAGGAAATAATTTTTTTCACAAATCTATGTCTAATATTGAAAAATAGTTACACTGTTAAAAATTTTTGGTGCAACAAATTATTTTACAGCATATACCAATTTTTTAACTCTAAAATTGTCTTATTTCTAAATATTTGGTGAAAAGCGAGATTTAAACTTATTTTGCAATATAATTTACTATAAAAAAAAGATATTTAGTACAAAAAGATATATTCTGGTATGTGTACAAAGATATTTAGTCAAAAAATGTATTTGAGCATAACTTACACTCGATTATTTGCGTGGTATTGACATGTAATATTAAAAAAACAAACCAATTGAAAATTCTTAACAAAAACTGTTGAATATCAAAGATTTTATAGGTTATTTTAAAAATTTATAATAAAATTAATTAATAATTTGTGCCAATTGGCATACCAATTGCCAATGCCAAAGAAAAATACCAACTGTGTAACTTTTAAATTTTATTTTATTTTGGCATATTTTTTTGAAATAGGAGGAGATTTAAAAAAATTATGTGCTCTGAATCATTTTACAGGAAGCTTAATTTTAATTGGTCATCTCATGTCACGAGGTCAGCCAGATTTAATTCTTATAATCCATGACTATATAAGTAGCTTTTATAATACGATAAAAAATAAACAAAAACTTAGATGGTGAAAAAGTGGAATAGCCGGGCAGATTTCGTTGGAATTACAAGCGAACACATCAACTGCGCAAAAGTTCTCACAGCCGTCGTTCTCGGGTCTTTTAAAGCTTTTTATTGTTTGACCAAGATTATGCACTCTGTGTGCACCCAAAGTCAAGAGGTTAGAGTCTCATGGTCTTTGTTATTATGTTTTATAAAAATATTATACCAATATAAAAATTTTTAAAAAAAACATATAACCCGCTGCAGATTTATGACTTTAAAATTTTAGATTTAAGCAGATATTGATTAGTCATTCTGGTGATTGTCTTTATGCAAGGTAGGGACGTCAGGGAATTTAGATATGTAAGATAATTTTTTGGTGCACGTGGTCATGATAATTTTTTTATGCGCACGAAATATTATTTTCTACAATGATGCGCTCCTTACAAAAAAAACTGCCGTCTCATGATGGTGGCTTAGTTAAAGTATAGAGACCAGGTTAAAAAGTACACAGCTTAAAATTATCTGTAGCCAACCCATTGAAAAAGCTTTATGGATTCAAATTCAGTGCCACCTCAAATTCAGACTATCAGCTATTTTTGGGTCATGCATCAAGGGGTCCGATTAACGTGGAAAAATACCTTCAGGTTTGTCATTGCAGATCACTGTGACCATGATAATGCATACGATCACTACCCACACCGATTATTAAGATCACTCCTATTTTTTTCGTTACATACATAAAAACACTTGATATCAATTTTCAATTGCATTTGGCAAAGTAAAATAAATTACAGCAAAAATTTTTCATCTAAAATTACTCAAATAAGTACTGGATACAGGCCATGCGTCAGGGGGAGGGCAGGGGGGCCATGCTCTCCCTTTTTGTGTTGGCCAGGGTAAAAATTTAGGCAGTGGAAGGTAGGTCTAAGGGTGGGGGAGGTAAAAGGGAAGGTAATTTCATCATTACCCCTGCCTCTTCCTATCTCTTTTCTTAGGCTATGCCAAAATTGGATTTTGCCTGCCTCTTTGCCTTGAATTCAATGTAAATAGGTATTTTTCAGCCCAAATTTTGCTCATTTTTAATGCTAAATCAAAAAAAAATTTGACTTTGGGGGCTGGGGGGACACCCCCAGACCCCCCAACGGACGCTTCTTGTCCGCATAGCGCTGCTTTGTGGAGCAAGAGGCCGCATTTATATACCGTTCACAATTTTTCTAAAGTCTGGCCCCCTCTTTACGAAAATCCTGGCACAGGCCCTGACTGGATATATTAAATAAATTATTAAAAGTTATTATAAAATCGCATAAGCAACTACAAAAGGTTTTTTATAGCTTTTTCTATAGTAATGAAAAAATTTGGCTTTTTTAAATAAATATTATCGACGCCAGATTTTCTGCTAACAGCCCGTTCTATTGCCCAAAATATTGGCCCAACTGTAATATGCTATACCTATCTTTTACCCATGTTTTTTAAACTCAACTTCAAACGCGGTAAAGTTAAAACGTAAATCCTAAGTAAGGCCTCTACGCCTGAACCTAAAATTTAAGCTTAAAATAACATCAAATATAGTTAGATGATTTTTAAACACTAAGCCCGGTTCACACTGCTGCGATAGGCGACAAGCGATAGGAGAAAGGCGATAGGTGACAGGCGACAGGCGATAATGGATATAGCGCCGTTCAGTTCACACTGAAAGAAAATTGCGATACTCTATTGTTTTAATTTTAAACAGTGTTAAAAGGTTGTGCTGGCTTTTAAATCCGAAAAAAATGTCCTATTTAGCCGCAATTTCAGCTAACATTACAGCATTACGCTTATTATTATTTTCATCCATATTATTTTAAAAAATCCGGCCGATTAAAAAAAAAACAAATTAATATGTTATATGTACTCAAAGTCAGTGCAAGGAACTGTTATTTATTTGCATATATTTCCTAATTTACTAATTACACACGTAGCATGCTGAAACTCATGTGTTTTGTGCTGTCGCCTATCGCAAAATTGCGATAAGATTAGAACTTTGCTCCAACCACTATCGCCTGTCGCCTATCGCAGCAGTGTGAACCGGGCTTAAGTCACCAGTAACAAAACGTTAAATAAAAACAAAGTGGAGCGAAAATTTTGTGTTTAAATGCGTAAAAGTCGTTTTTTTTTACCTTAAGATGTCAACAGTTTTTAGTTTTAATAAAATAAAGTAACTTTCCAACGTTTTAAAATTAAATAAAACAAGTTTCAAAGTGTTTTATTCCATTGAAAATGACTACCAGCGTCTGTATTTTTTTGTTGCGCAGCCAGACTCGCAGTGCGAAAATAATCGCAGTGCGAATAAAGCAGCATAGAGTGCGAAAGAAGTCGCAGTCCCCACTGCGAGAAAACTAACACTGTGTTAAAAATCGCAGCGCGGAAAAACTAGCAAAAAATGGCGGATTTTTGCGAGAAAAGTCGCACACGAATTCAAAAGTGCGATTTTTCTCGCAAAATTTTTATCAAAAATTTAGTGTACAGTCGGACATTCTCTTGTGTTATATATTCTTGCTCCCATGTTCAACCAGCCTTAAAGTTCCATAACGAAATGCCATTTTTACTGTGGAAATATAGGTAAAACAAATTTTTTTATGAAATTTGGCAGACTGCGGACTTCTATGTTTTTATTAAAACAACAATTGTTTCATATGTTCCAACAGGGTCACTAACTAAAATAACAAATCTGTAAAAGGACTGTCTTAAAATGGTTTCTTCATTGATATCAAAAGAAAACCTTGATTCAAAAATTTTGCTGTACATCGATTTAGCGGAGAATTTAACCAAAACAGCATCAATGCAGCAAATTATCGAGGACGAAGGCTTTAAATTAATTGGTTAGTATATTTTTATATTATTCTTATATATTATTCTTATATATTATTCTTATTCTTCTTATTTTTATATTACCTTTCTATTAAATATGCAAAAATTATAATTCAAACGTTAAACAATTGGCATTTCTTTTTAAAAAAATTTATTTGATAAAAAATAAACTATTTAATTTTTGATATTAAACACTTTTTGTTCAAATTTTTTTATTGGATTGTTTTGTTGTTATTGCTTTCATTCAATATTGAAAGTCATTGAAGTCACATAGATTTTATAATATATATATATATATATATATATATATATATATATATATATATATATATATATATATATATATATATATATATATATATATATATATATATAAATTTACGTTTAATGTTTAAAAAGTTTTCTGAGTTTCAATTCACCCTATCAAATTATAACCGTTAAAATTCGAAGCATTTTGCGCTGTTAGCATGCCTTTGAACAAAATTAAAGAATGTATAAAATCTTTATTGGTAAATTGTCGTTTTACCAATAAAGATTTTATACAGTCTTTAATTTGCTCAAAGACATGCTAACAGCGCAAAATACTTCGAATTATGACTCACTGGGCAACTCTAAAGGATTCCGAAACTATAACCGTTAAAAGGCCATAACTTATTTTCATTTGCGTTCTTCTTTTATAATGCCAATGTATAAAACGGGTGCAAGACAAACACTATTCTTTTATACATAAGGATATACAATTTAGTTTAAAAAAATTATTACAGGTCCACAAACAGAACAAGATTACGAAGAAGGAGCTCTGATTAAAAATGCTGAAAATACTGGGTTTTTTATTGGTAAAGGTTTAGAAGAAAACGGGGCGGTTGTATCGAAACTGGGAGATCCATGCTTAAAACCTCCATTACTCACCTATTTAAAGGTGCATTTTTTTAATGTTTATTGTTAATAATATCAAAAGTAAATTAATTGTTTGCATATAAAACGGAATATAAAAAAACAAAACAAAAACAACGACAACAAAAAACAATTCTTGCTCTAAAGAATATGTTTTGTATGTATAATTTATATATCGCACTATAATTCCCACGTTATTCCCAATATAAAGATTATTATTTTCCACTCTTATGGAAGTTTCAGGGCGTTTTGGGTGTTTCCTAAACAAAAAAAGCTATTAATCTGATAAAAAGAAACTAAATACATTTGACTTGTGAGCCTCCATCCCGAACACCCGTCTGTAAAAAATAATGCAAGCGCAAAAAAATTTTGGTAATTTTTGCTGACAGTTTTTCTGCTCACAACGTGAAACACTACTATCTCAATAAATATATTTTTAAATTCTTACAATCAAAGTATCAAAATATAGCAAACAGTTGGTTTATTTTTTTGTTTTAATGATGAAAATTTTTTTAATGAGGGAGGGGATACACAAGTACAAATGTTTTAGGAGGCCGTTTTTGATTTTTTTTTTCCAAATAAAAGAATATAAAAAATTGGACCCATTTACAGTACATAACACATTAAGTCAAATTATTAGATTGTTAACATAACCTAAAAGGGACATATACATATAGCTCAAATTTTTTGGTTATCAAAAATTTAAAATCAAAAATCAAAAAGTTCATGTTTCTTGAGCTGCTACAGATATTTTAGCAAAAAAATACAAAGTTTTGGGAACGAAAAATAATTTTCGAAAAATATCCCCACAATAAAAAATAAACGCAGTTGACACTCTATTGCAATTTTTTAATTCCTGAATTATTGATATCAGTTATTTTTAGGTTTCCAGCAAAAAACAAATTATCGAAACACTGGAAATCGTTTAAATAGCAGGGAGCGGAAAATTTGTGTTCAAAGTGACACAACTAAAAAGCGCCCCACTACAGTATGATACAACAATACCCAAAGAACCAAAGGGTAAATCCGTACAGTTTACTCCGAGCCAGAATGCGGAAAAAAATGAGAACAAACCGCAAGAAAATGAGAACAAACCGCAAGAAAATGAAAAAACAAGAGTAGGGTTAAACTACAATAAAGAGGAACGCTTGGAAACTAACAATAAAATAACAGACAAAAAAGAAGAAAAAACGAAAAAAATAAGTTCTGTGAAAAATATTTTCAACAAAAAGAAAGAAAAGAAGCAAGATATGCCCAATGACAAACTTTTTTCAAATCAAATCATTTATGTACAAACTATAAAATGCTGGGACGACATTTGCTAACTTAAAAAAACTTTAAGCTAAATGATATATAAATGACAAATAAAATTTTATAAAAACCATTTATGAAAAAACAAACCACAAATAAATTAATTAAAATCATATTATTAACCATACCGTATTAAAAAATCCATAACACCGACAGTTATACATATTAAACATAATATGTGCACTTTTTCCATGCAACAATTCACATAACTCACAAGTGAGTACGATTATTTGCTCAACTTAACCGCGTTGTATTTTTTAAAAAAGACCTCACGTTTGATTTAACGGTGGTACAACCGTATGCTAGCAATGGTGGAGAATACAAAATTTTAAATATTGAATAAATCTAACAAAAAATTACAAAAAATTTTTAAACAATACTTACTTAATTAACTTAGGGGGACTGACTTCAATTCGTCCAGCCTGAATTTTGGCCACCCGTTGTTATTTTGTTATGCGCATAGTTACGAGATGAACCTGCGGCCATGACTAGATCAAATAGATGAATGACTATCTATCCTGCAATACACAGTTCATTTCATGATATTACGTATGGAAAAATAGCTGCCGGTTGTTAACTGAGGCCTGTTTGAATTTAAGTTAGTTACTCTACTTATTTTAAGATTTTAGTAAGTTTTTCGTTTTATAAAAACCAGATTAAAAATTAAAACAATTAGATAAACAAGACTAAGCAAAGTACTAATTACTATAAAATTGAATAATGTTATCGTAAACTTTTTTTAATGGAGAAAATGTTAAATATTCAAACGGTAAATACTTAAAGCAATTATGATAATTTAATTATAACATAGCGATTTTTGATATAGTCATAAACAATTATTTTAAACCCCAATTTTATACTATTTTGATTGGTTATTATTAACGTTACAGTTTGATTTTCTCCAAATTTTTTGGAGAATTCTGGGTCTGTTGATGGTCATTAAAAGATTTTTTTTCTTTTGTTTTTCTTTTTTGTTTCCTTATTTTTTTTAGAAAGCAATTTTCCCAAATTACCTTTCGGTTTTTCGGTAGGTGAAACATTCTTTTTCTCTATATTTCCACCTGAGTTTTCATTGGGCTCACTTTGCTTCTTTTCTTTCTTTTTGTTGAAAATATTTTTCACAGAACTTATTTTTTTCGTTTTTTCTTCTTTTTTGTCTGTTATTTTATTGTTAGTTTCCAAGCGTTCTATTTTATTGTCGTTAAGCGTCTCTTGTGGTTTGTTCTCATTTTCTTGCGGTTTGTTCTCATTTTCTTGCGGTTTGTTCTCATTTTTTTCCGCATTCTGGCTCGGAGTAAACTGTACGGATTTACCCTTTGGTTCTTTGGGTATTGTTGTATCATCTGCGGCTTTCATGGCGCTTTTTATTGTATCACTTAAAACTAAATTTTCCGCTCCCTGTTCAACGATTTCCAGTGTTTCGATAATTTGTTTTTTGCTGGAAACCTAAAAATAACTGATATCAATAATTCAGGAATTAAAAAATTGCAATAGAGTGTCAACTGCGTTTATTTTTTATTGTGGGGATATTTTTCGAAAATTATTTTTCTTCCAAAACTTTGATTTTTTTCTAAATTGTATAGCTAAGAAACATGAACTTTTTGATTTTTGATTTTAAAATTTTTGATAACCAAAAAATTTGAGCGATATGTATATGTCCCTTTAAAGTTATGTTAAGATCTAATAATTTGACTTAATGTGTTATGTACTGTAAATGAATCCAATTTTTTATTTTATTTGGAAAAAAAAATCAATAAAAATGGCCTCCTAAAACATTTGTACTTGTGTATCCCCTCCCCCATTAAAAAATTTTTCATCATTAAAACAAAAAAATAAACCAACTGTTTGCTATATTTTGATACTTTATTCTAAAATTTAAAAATATATTTATTGAGATAGAAATGTTTTATGTTGTGAAGCAGAAACTGTTATAAAATTATGATCTCTTGCGCTTGCATTATTTTTTACAGACGGGTGTTCGGGATGGAGGCTCACAAGTCAAATGTATTTAGTTTCTTTTTATCAGATTAATAGCTTTTTTTGTTTAGGAAACACCTAAAATGCCGTGAAGCTTCCATATACACTGTAAAATAATAATCTTTATATTGGGAATAACGTGGGAATTAAAATAGCCATATATAAACTATACATACAAAACATATTCTTTAAAATAAGAATTGTTTTTTGTTGTTGTTGTTTTTGTTTTGTTTTTTTATATTCCGTTTTATATGCAGAAGGTTAATCCAATCCTTTCAATATTATTAACAATAAACATTAAAAAAATGTTCACCTTATAGAAATAGGCGAGTAATGGATCTTTTAAGCATGAATCTTCTAGTTTCGATACAGCCGTTTGGTTTTCTTTTAAACCTTTACCAAATAAAAAACCGAGCATTTTCAGCATTTTTAATCAGAGCTCCTTCTTCGGGTAATCTTGTTGTGTTTGCGGAACCTGTAATAATCCCCAAACTAATTGATATCCTCATAAGATACGTTTGTTAATTTGTTTCTTATATTTAGCAATATAAACTGAAATCAACAACAACA
>JASAMX010011539.1:0-24512 GCA_030248175.1 Microlaimidae sp. YZB2_3 | reverse complement strand
TACTCTCTGGAACATTTTACTGGGTTTGACTACTCAAATCGCATGCTCTAACACTAAATATATCGTACACTGTCAACCAAAACGGTTTTTTACTTGCATAACAGTAAGAAAATAGTGGTTTCACCGGTAACCAGTAAAAAATTACTGGTTTCACCGTAACCAGTAACTCAAAGAGTGCAATTGAAAATGAATAATTAAATACTGGAAAAGCAGTCGATCGAATATTTACTTCAATTAGTATGTTTATTGCAAACTAAACCATTCAAAAAATCCTTGTTTTGCAGTGAAATTAAACTTACAAAATATCTTAAGTTATTATTTTTGTATCGCAATAAGCATAATAAATAAGTATTTATGGTATTATGGTGCTTTTTTACTGAGAAATACGGACGTTTTAATAAAACGCCTAATAAAAATACATAAATAAAAGTACATTTGTAATAAAATACTACAGTTCATTATGTATTAGTTGTTTTTTATTTAAACTTATTAAACTATAAAAAATGACTCCTTTACATATAAAAAATGTATATCTACACATTCAATAAGCTTTAATTTTATAAAAATACTTAGTAGTAAGCTGTTATCAAAAATCTCGATAAGAAATTAATTTCAGTAAAGCCTTAGTTTTAACAGTTTGATGTTAAAACCCATACGCGCAAATTAAACGATTTACATATTCATCTTTATTGGTATAACAACTTAAATAATATTGTACAGCTAATCTCCAAAGCAAATGAAAAAATCAAATCTATTCAAATTTAAGTTAGTTTTTTCTATAATTCTAAACCAAAAAACCTAAAACAAAAAAAAGTTAATTTAAAATATTAATAAAAAATTCTTACACCCATACAATTTCTTTCTCCACGTTTTTAAATTGTTAGTAGAATTTGAAACCATCCGGAAAATTTTCTTTATTTGTGAGATAAATGTTGCAAAAACACTTACTCTCCAGTAGAAAAAATAAAAATAGCTTTAAACTAGAGAGTTAAAGCCAGTGCAAACATAATATTTTTTCCATTTTCAGTTTCGCAACATAAATTTTCAATTTTAACAAAAATCTCCACAAATTAGTTTTGCAGTTTTGTAAAATTTTTAATTTTAATAAGAATCTTCACAAATCTACAAAAAATTAACAATGTTGTATAATGATATAATGTCTTCAAATTTTATTCAAAAACTCAAGCTTACTTGTTTTGCAGTATATATTGAATTAAGCACAATGTAAAAATGTATGGTTTTAAAACAATGTTTTGAATCAGTCAGTGGTTTTTCAAGTTGCAGTCGCGTTATACTGGTTTTCATTGAAACAAGTATTTATTGAATTGAAAACCAGTAAGTATGCATTGTTTTAATAAGTAACAACTATTATTGATTTTTGAAACCAGTAAGATGTCTGAGAGAGTATTGATTATTGGATTAAATTAGGCGTAAATTAGGCTGCTTATAGATTTAGGCATAAAAGCCAATTGTGTTAATAAAGGACTTGATTTTATTAAATTTGATAGTCTGTTTAAAGATAAAACGCTTCTTTCGATGTTGCCTATTACTTTAAAAAAATAAATAATTTTAATATCGTGTATACCTATCAGCCATGCATAGGCACATGTTTTTGCAACTAAATAAAGATGTTAAAAAAAAACTAAATTTTACAAAATTAAAAAATTTATTAAACTCAGATTGTGAATGCTCTGTTTCTAATTTTTGTAATGCAGTGTTTAAGCATATTATAACGGGTAACCTAAACTTTATTAATAATTATTACTACGTAAATTATTCAGTTGTGGTGCTAAATATAGATTACCTAAATTAGTTAACTGGTTAACTAGTATGAGGTTAAATTAGCTGCTTATGAATGTATTGATAATTTTAATAATAACTGTAATAAAAAATTACGAATAGGGTTAAATTTAGTATGATTTTAAACAGGGAGCACAAAATATAGTAAAAGATCGAATAAAATTTTGTGTTAATAACAAATTTAATATTTCATACACCGATGGTTTTTATGACGAAAAGCTTATTAAAAAACTAATCACCAAACTACAAGAAAGGTTTGTTATTACCGTTATCGATAAAGCCTGTAATAACTTTGGTTTTATTTTTTAAAAATACTATGCGTCGCTTTTCTGCACAAACTAGGTATAATTTTGATAATGAAAACAGGACATTTAAGTATTCAAGGTAACAACGTTTATAAACACGTTTCGAATTTAGGTTTAGATGATATCATGAAAAGGCATGTACAATTTAGTAACCAAATTGGTTTTGTTGTTAGTAATAATCAATTTTATTTACCTCCTTCTTTTTAGCATACCTAAGTTTCATAAAAGTCTAATTAAATTTCGACAAATCTCAGGTGCTAGTAGATGTAGTACTAAAACTTTCAATTTTGTTAAGTAAAATTCTAAAAATTTTTCGTAATCATCTTAATAACTACTGTAATGCGTTAAAAGACCAATAGGCTCCAATTCGACCAATGTACTGGTCAATTAATAATTCATTAGAAGTTATGGACAAATCTATTAATACTAGTAATATATACAATATGTTTAGTGGCGATTTCAGTACACTATATACCAGCCTATCTCATGACACAGTTTGAGCCAATCTTTCAGGTTTAATTAACCTTTTATTTAGTAATTCAGGTAAAAAATATATCATAGTCAGTTATTAAAAATGTCATTATTCCGATATACCTGCTACACGCGAAAACTCATTTTTTACTAAGGAACAAATCTTACAGATGATAAAATTTGTGACTAGAAATTCGTATGTTCTTTTCGCTAAAGAGGTATTCTGACAAAGTTCTGGTATACCGATGGTGTCAAACTGTTCACCGCAGATAGCAGATCTCACGTTATTATTTTTAGAGTTTAACTATTTAAAATCTGATATTATAAATCGACTCGGGTCCAAATACACTTTTAGATATACTGACTTTATTTTACTTAGTTTTAGTTTTAATAATTTTTGTGCAATGTGTAAAGATATATATCCTACAGAATTGCCACTTACTGGCACAAGTATTTCAAACAAAGTAGTTAATTATTCGGATTTAAATATTGAAATAAATAACGAAGGTAAACTAAATATTAATGTATTCAATAAAACGGACGATTTTAAATTTAAAGTTATACGTTACGTTCGTAAATCCAATAATGTAAGTGTAAACATAGGATTAAATGTATTTTTACGCAAATTGTTGGAATTTCTCGCATTTGTTCGGATAAAACATATTTTTATGATAAAATTTGTGAACTATGCTTGGAGTTTGTACCATTGGGCTTTAACAAAAATGAACTTTATGAACAGTTAAAACGATTTTTTTGTAAGATATAAAACTTATGGCCAAGTTTAAAATTCATAATAATGAAACTTTTAAAAAAATTTTGCATCAAAATCTTTTTAAATAATTTTAAAAGCATACGTACATATAATTTTAATTTATTTACATTTAAAAATTTTTTTGTGTACTTAAACTTATAAAAACTTAGCTTACGCTTAGTAGTTGCTTATATTCTCTACAAAGCTTAACCCGTACTCAACCGGTCTAGTTCTAGAACTGTTCGGAACAGGTTCTAGAACTGTTCCGAACAGTTTTAGAACTGTTCGAAACAGTTCTGTTCAGAACAGTGTCAGAACTGTTCAGAACAGTGTCGAACTGTTCAGAACTGTTCGGAACAGTGTCGAACTGTTCAGAACTGTTCAGAACAGTGTCGGTGTACTTTCCAGTTTGCCCAAATTTGTGAGAAATTCGGCATTTGAAAATGCCGAAGTTGTACTTTGGTGCATTATAAAAGTCACCGAAACATTTTCCAACACTTATCACGTGATTTTATTGTGTATTGTCCGTTGTTTTATGTGTTTAAATATCAATTGCGGAGTTTTATTTATTTTTTGATTTTGAGAACTGCAAATCAGTCCTAGAACTGTTCTAGAACTGTTCGGAACAGGTTCTAGAACTGTTCGGAACAGGTTCTAGAACTGTTCCGAACAGTTCTAGAACTGTTCCAAACAGTTCTAGAACGCATAGCACAGGGGCATGTAGAGTACCGGTTAAGCTTTGTAGTTGCTTAACATTTTTTTAAAAAAATACAATTTAAAAAAAAATTATTTAGGGTTATACAGGTCAGTTTTAAAATTTATGGCAGTCCTTTTTTGTTTTTCAAACTTTGGTCCCAGAAAACTACTGTATCTTTTATGCAAATTTCCATTCTGTTTGTATTTTTTGTTCATTAACGGTTTAATTGACAACTTTTAAGTTGTTTTATTCTGCATTTTCAAATAATTGTATTTTGTAATTCCATAAGTTTTTATATTTTTTATCCATAAGACGCAGATTTTTTATTGTTTTGTAAAAAATTTTTGTTCGTTATTTTTTTTGTTTTTAGTTTTTTTGCATGCACGCGTTTTAGCGTGTTATGTGTTCTTGAAAGACGCGAATTCTTCTACTGACGAGCTCCTGTTCGCCTCCTTCAAGTTTTTTTATTAACAAATAGGTCTAGAAGATTAAAAGGAGCGAAACGTATTTTTTAATTTAAATTACATTTTGTGGTTAATTTTAGCACATCATGTGGAACATTTATTTATAAGTTTAATATTTTTATAGGTTGTTTTCACGGTATTTTCGCTTTAATTTTTTCATGTGTGTTAATCTTGGGTTTTTTCGGTTTCCCTGATAGTTTTTGTTATTGTTTTTCTTATTATAATAAAGTTTTTTGTGGTAATATTTAAAAATATATACTCAGGCAATATACAAATAGTGGGATGTTCATGTAAATTTTGTAAAATAATAAATGCTATGCTGCGTACCATAGCACCTGCTGAGTATATTGCTTCATGTCAGGTACTTGTTCCTCCTGCACTTTAATATGATAGTTGATTTATGAATTCTAACTTCCCACCCTCAATAATCATCTCATAAAATTTAATTGATTGTTTATATAGTACAAAAAGCACTTATCAAAAATCAAAAAGAGAGAAATTAAAGCATAGATGACCCTTAAAATATTAGTTGTAAAAATAAAATATTAATTGTAAAAATTTTTCAAATTGATATTAATTTAAATATAAAACTATTAAAAATAAAATAAAATAAATACCTTAAAAGTCAAGCTTAATAAGAAAAAATCGATTGTAAAATGTCTTTTTTTAAAAAGTAATGAGAAAAAACTATAAATATTTTTTAAACCAAAAATATCATTTCATGTTTCATTTAATAATTATTAATGGATGTTATTTTTATTTAGGAGATGAAAAAATCAATAAAATCTATTAAATTTTTTAAGGAAGAATATATGTTCAAAATCATTTTAACACCCCGGTTGTTGGTGGAGATAAGGCAAGGAAAGCGTTGTCAGATATGATCACAGGGATTATGACATCGTTTAAGTACCATTTTGTTAATTTATTATAAATATTTTAACAAATTTAGACAATTTCCAAAGTCAAAAAAATGAACAAAATAGTCTTTGCAACAAATAAAATGGCATAATAAAAAACCCAAGAAAAATATATATAGATAAAGGTTTAATCAAAAAATTAAGGTTTGAAACTTTAATGCATATCTGTATACCCTGTTTTGTATTTTTACTTGGGGGTAAACTCCACAGGTAAATTTTATGCGCGTGTAATTTACCAGTGATTTTGTGTGTAAATGTTAATTGTCTGTTTGTGTGTGTGTGTGCGTGAGTGTGTGTATGTGTGCTGATGCTAGGATGGGATGCGCATGCGTGTGTTTAGTTAACTTAAACATTTGAAACTAAAATAGCCGAGTAGCTCCAATTTTTAAAATTACTTTATTTTAATAGTGTTCAAGCTAGGTTCATATTTTCTTTAAGTTTCTGAAAAACAGAACAGCTCAAAGTGTGGATAATATAAAGATATTTCTTAGATTGAAATAACAAATGTTTTGTTTTTGGGGAAATTTTAAAAAAAATACCCAAAAATTGCAAAATCATTTTTACTTAGATGGTCAAAGATAAAATTTTTTGTCGTTAAAAAAAATCAAACAAAGTATGAACTGGTAAACCATATAAAGTATATTTTTGTAGTGGCTTATTTTCAAAAAAAAATTTCCTATACTCAATTTGAAGGTTTAAATGCAATAGCAATAAATTTAAGGCAATAGCGTGTTTGTAACTCTATAAATTAAAAGCGTAAATGCTGCATGCCGCGTAAATCAGATAATTATTAATGTACTTAAACCAAGATAAAATTGCGCGATCATGCTATTTTTATTATTCAAACTAGTGTTAAATGCAACGATAATACTTTTAAACGCCATTTTTTACGTTTTAGCTGTTTTTTAAAGTGTTTTTTCTTTATAGACAAATGGTTCATGGTCTAATTTGGATGGATGCCCCAACCAAAGCATCTGCAGTAGCAAAGGTAAAAATTTTACAGGCAAATGAATCTGGTACATTATTATATTACAATGAGGACAAAATGCCAAATTTGAGAAGGCAGATTTCTACATACTTGCAACCTGCCTTATTATGTTTTTAAATCTTAATCTACTTGCATCCTGTCCTACCTCCCTCTAAAACAGATTTACCTGTTTTAACAGCCCTCTTACTCTCTAAACAGAAATAATAACTTTCCACACACAACTGATTATTTTCAATCAAGAGAATTTTTAAAAAAGGCCCCGGTAAATCACTCAATAGTTTTAAAACACCATTAAGTTTTTTTTTCTTTTACAAAGTAGGGTAACTGACTTAATTTCAGCCACGCCTTAATTTCGGCCACCAATTTAGGGTGTTAGAAAATTGGCTTATTTTTAAAACACAAAAGAACTAGCACAAAAGTAATTGGATTAATGTTGAATAAAGTGTTTCTGCAAAAGCTTTTTATTTTTGTTATTCTACAATGTAGAATAACAAAAATATTTTCATACAAAAAGTGAATTTTTTGTGATTTTCCTAATTTTTGCTTTGTGTTTAAACTGCATCAAATTTAGAACAAAGCAATATATAACCTTAAAATATCTTCTATTTAAGGCTCAAAGTTGTTAATTTTGATGTTTTGATATTTTCTTAAAAATCATTTTGCAATGCGTTTAACTAACTGCGCATTTTAAGATTCCGTTAATTTCGGCCACCTGAAAATTTAGGTGAAAGAACCTGCCGTTTTTTGCTGATTTGAAATATCATTGTACTACCGTATTTATAAAGAATTTTTTTTGCTCGTTTGACTTTGTTTTCACGTTTTTTAAGCCAAAAAAAAAAATTGAACAAAAAATACAAATTATTAAAACTCGTTTTTTTAAGGTTTTGACATAATTATTAAAAGTCTTGCTAATAACTATTAAAGTTCGCAAACGGGAAAAATTAAGTTATATGTACCAAGAACAATACCTAAGGGTAAATTTGCAACCTTTAGAAATTTTTATTGTTCGTTTAAGCAATTGTTATGGCCAGTTTTTTGTAGGTGGCCGAAATAAATGGCACGCGCCTTAACTTCGGCCACTTTAAAAAAAAGTTTAAACCTTCACTGATTTTTAAGTGTAACAGAAATATTCAAATTTTGCACTGGAATAACAAATATAGCTATTGTTTAATTTTTAGGCCAAATTTTGGCTTGATTGAAAAAGTCAGAAAAAACTTATTCAAAAAAACAAAAAAAGGTGGCCGAAATTAAGTCAGTTACCCTACTTTATAGTTTTTTCTAACTATCTACTTCATACATTGTTTTGATTTTCAGGTTATATTTTGCAAATTGATTGCCGCAAAATTGTTTCAGGTTTACATTAGAATAGCTTACAAACAAGATATTGCTAAAATGAGACACAGAAGTATTAGGCATTAATATCTATTTATGTTTTTTTTTTAATTAAGAAAATTACTTGGGGTTTTAGAAGCTTTAAGTGAAAGTGTAAAAAGACACAAAAAAATAATAGAAAAATAACTACGTGTAAAGCATTAATATACCGAAAAGCTAGGAGACAAAATAGTCTTACCTTTATCAATTCTGAGATTTTTTGGTGATTAAAAATGTACACTTTTTTGAATAAAAGAACTGCAAAAACTACAACTCCCCAGCAGAACATTATAATACTTCAAACTAGGGAGTTAAAGTTTGTGCACACACAAGCAATTTCTGTCCTTTTAGTGCAATGAAATTAAACCAAGTGAACGGTGCTGTTAAAGTTTTTACTTTGACGAAAATATAATTATAATTACATCCAAAAATTGGCTTTTCCATATTTCGAGCAAAATAATTAAAAATATGTTTTATTTAGAGAAAAACGTGTCAAAAGTCGCATGAAATACTCTAAAACGTTAGAAAAAGCACAAATAATTCGACAAACAATCTTTTTTAAGTTTTAAAACTATTAAAATTGTTAACAATAAACATAAACATACCAATTTCAAAATTAAAAACTTATAAAAATGAATTTGTGTTTGCAAAATATGTACGTTACGTATATTTCTCCCTGAAAAATCAGGGATACCGCAATCCTTGAAAATCAGGGAAAACTATTAATTAATATAGGAAATTTTATTAATTCATTTTGAATTTTGATATGGTTATATTTAGATTGACTATTTGTTTGTAAGTTAAAAAAACAATAAAGTGTTTTGTTTACTGATAACTTCTTTTATTAATAACAACTTGATACATTTGTAAAATTAGGTACTAACTTTATTGTTTTATTGACAAAACCCAATTATTTGTTGCTTTTTCACAAAATCTTTTGCACGGGCTAAAATTATTAAATTTTGTAACATTGAAATTGTATTAAGTAAGTTTAGAGAGTATATGTACATGCTTCAACATGGAGACAGTTCCACATGCCTTCAAGGCATTTTAGTTGCCTGCTAGTAGCCTCTATCCTATAAGAGGCACCTTTAAGAACCGTCCTTAGTGGTATAAACACATGCTACAAAAGACACTGCTATACTCCCTGCTGATCTGCCCATTCTGTAATCTCAATTATGGGGTTGATTGGTTTTATATAAAATATTAATTAATATGCAATATAAAATAAAAAAAAGTAGTAAAAGAGAATGCATGATGAAAAAAGGAGTAGAAACGATTACAAAAATGTTCAAAATAAAAATTATTAAAACACAAAGCATACTTCAGAAACAAATATTCCAGTAAGAGAGGTTTGTTAGCAAAGTGATTTTAGGGAAATACAAAATGGAACGTTATTGGGCTATGAATTCTACCAGAAACGTTATTCCCGAGCTTCGGGTTTGAAACTTTGTGAAACATTACTATAGCTAAAATCAAATGGGTGCTGCTGGGTACCACGGCTCATTGTAGCATCTCTTATGTTTTATCGTCGTTACCATGACAGAATGAGTTACAATCGTTATAAATTGTGACTCCAATTATTTTTAAACACTCAAATAATATAATCGTTAAGATTCAGAGTCAGGATGATTTTCTACTAATTGTGACTCTTTATGTCGTAGTAAGGAGATTATGTTTGTTCAAAAAATCCAGTGCAAAATATTTATTAAATTTTTATTTAAATTTAATAATAAATTTTTTTACAATATTTTAATAAAAAACAAAAACTACTTAGGTTGATCAAATCGTAAGAAATGTGGCTTACCCCGACTGGATCATGGACAATTACAAACTGGACTTGTACCACCAGGATTTGCCAAACGCGACTTCTGAATGGTGGCCGTCTCTTGCCAAATTATTGTATTTCGATTTTGATGTTAATTTTGTCAAAACTCTTTCAAAATTGACGGACAGAACAAATTTCTTGGGTAAGACTTTGTTTAATATAAGTTTTTAATAAAAATTAATGTGAAGGCTAAAAATAAATTTAAAATAGCTTGAGCTGAATAAATAAAAATTGCTAGCTGGAACTTTGTGGCATGATATTTGAAGGCGGAAAAATCGCTAGTGAGAGCACCCGTTATACATTTTTTTGTACTATTTTATTATTGTTGTTTCCTGTTAAGGGCCAAACTATTTTTTATTTTGTTTTATTTTACATTGCGATTCAGTTCAAGATTAATCGCTCCTGAATATGGTACACAACTCAAAAAATTTTATTACTAAAATGCTTACACCTTAATTTTTTTAACGGCACCCATACTCTGCACATATTCTTAAAAAATTACATTTTACATTGTTTGGTAACTATAACTATTACAGCAAACTTGATATTTTTTAAACTATCGTTTAGCACATATTTAGATTCTCCCGCTAGAGTGAATGCCTGGTATCAACCAGAATTGAATTCTATTACATTTCCAGCGGCTATTCTAAACCCACCGTTTTTTAACGCATTTTATCCCCACTCGATTAATTATGGTGGAATGGGCGTAGTTATGGGACACGAGGTGAAATTAATTTTATTTTTATTTATTTGTTTAATGCAAGAACATCTGGAATTTGTTACAGAAAAACGTTTACAAATTCCTATTCCACAAAACTCCGCATATTTTTTATAAAATACACGATCAAGGTTTTTCGACTTGTTCTCCAGGGGGAGTATCTTCCAGCAGTGCTCTGCGCTGATTGGTTCCAGCCACATCTTGTTTCCTCCGCTGACTGATCAATATTCCCATGTCGTCGTATAACTTCTCTAACATGTAATTGACAAAAAGTAGGTGGGGATCAAAATTTACAGACATTTTTTTGAAATATGCTCCTAAAGTATAATTTATGATACAATGGATAGGTTTCAAGATTTTAAAAATTATTTTTAAGCGATTGCCTTTAAAGCTGACTCTTGGATCAGAGTAAAGAACTCAGCAAAACATTAGAAACATAAGTTTCAAAAAACGTTTCAGCTGGTGGGATCGTTAGAAAACCAAGGGTGCAACTCCATGGTTCACTACTGGGTCTTTTAAGGTTAAATACGCTTAAGGATCCGCCAGGTACCACCTTTCATGGGTGCGGGGTAAAAGTCCCCAGCCATGGATTTACATCGGTCATGGATTTACACCCAAACTTATTGACACTTTTATCAATTGAAGTGAATTATTTTAAAGTTTTATTTTGAAAAAAAGTTTTTAATCACAAATCTGAAGAGTTGGACTTTCTTTGTAAAAAATGTTTTATTTTCCTGACGGCTCAAAACAATGACGGTCTTTTTTTCAGAACAAGAAACAGGTTTCTCAATACGTTTACACAAAAATTTGTTCGTTCTGAAGAAGAAACCTGTCGTGGTTTCAAAACACCAAGAAAATAAATATTTTTTTGGTGATTCTCAAAAACGTTTGGGTAAAAAACAGTTTTGTCTAAAGAAAGAACTCGTCCTGGTTTCAAAAAATTTTAGTAATTTTAAGAGAAAATTGCCTAACATTTTATAAGTATTATTATTAATCTTTCTTAGAAATTGGTTAAATCTAATCTACACAAAACTTTTTGTAGTTATTCAAGAAGCTATTATAACCTTAAAGAAGTCCACATAGTTACAAGGCTGTGAAATTGAAAGCTTTTTCTTTTGAAGTTAACTTATGCTAACAAAATGTTAACAAACCTGTTGTAAATAAATTAGTAGATAAATCTAGATCAATCATGCATTGATTATTTTAAGCACAAATTTGTTATTTTGTACGTTATAAGAATTGCATTTAGTAGAAAAAGTGACATCGAAATAGCAAAAATTCCACCTTGTAAACTAAATGTTTAAAAAAACAAAAAAAGAAGAAAAATAAAAATTGTCGCCACAGGGCGATTTGGCCCCGCGGCGCCGCGCCAACCATAATCAGAGAACGTGCTTAAATTTTAAGATTCATGTTTATCTCCATCTTCTTATTACTCTAACGCTTAATCCTTAAAAGCAATATTCGTCTTTCATTACTGATTGATCTCAATTAAACATGGGTTCATTGGAAAGAAGAAAAATTTACGCAGCTTTGTTAGGAGTCAATTTTTTCATTTATGTCCTTGTCATAGATTTATTGATCAAAATAATAAATTGAAATGTAGCGAAATAAAAACTTCTAACCGCACAATAACAGCCTTTTGGTAACAATAAGGATTTTACAGAGCAGACAACGAACATCTCCTCATAGAAACTACACAATAACAGCAGAGGCTGTGCTTGGTTGTTATTGGTGGCGAAAATCGCACATCGCCATTTACTTCAACCGCGGAAAACGGTGAAAGCAATAAAATATTTTTTGTTAAATCTTAATTTGATGATGAAAAAAATAATTTAATGTTTTATTTAAAAAAAAATAATTGCAATTATCCGTGGCGCGAGAAGCCACGCGGCAGTTTAGTCAACTACCAAATTAATTAACAGCGCCAACTATAATTAACCAATGCTGAAAAAAGTTTGTAATTAATGTTCATCTTCTTCTACTTATTTTTATTACTATTATTCTAACCCTCATATCTTAAAATCGACACCCCTTCGCCATTCATGTGGCGATTTAACCCCGCGGCACTGTCCCAACTATAATCCGAAAATGTGGATAAAATAAAATTTGTAATTCATGTTCATCTTTATCTTCTGCTTATTCTTTATCTCAAAAAATAATTGCAATCGTTAGTGGTGCAGGAGCGCCACACAGCAATGTAGCCCCACGGCACTGCGCCAACTAT
Source organism: Microlaimidae sp. YZB2_3 (assembly GCA_030248175.1). Lineage (NCBI taxonomy): Eukaryota > Metazoa > Nematoda > Chromadorea > Desmodorida > Microlaimidae > Microlaimidae sp. YZB2_3. The sequence continues at coordinate 11,978 of JASAMX010011539.1, read as the reverse complement.
AATTAACAAACGTGGATAAGTTTTGTAATTCATGTTCATCTTCTTTTGTAATTCATGTTCATGTAAATGTATCCAATAATTTTTTTATAATTGTGGTTAAAATACAAAAATATTAAAACATACTTGTTCAAGTATTATTCATATAAAGGCTTGCTGTATAACTCATTAATATTAAAAATAATTTTAGAAAAAAATCAAAATGAAGTTTTTGGAGTCTTTGACTATTTTTTTCTCAGACTATTATTTCTTTGTTCTGGGCGCCTATCTTTTTTGTGTGACTCAGCCCATTTCTTTAATACAGAGACTCTATTTCTGGGACAGCCTGCGCTATGACTAACTGTGTTTAGTGCGCACACTGAGCCACTGCCTCTTGCCACTGAGCCCCCAGCATTCTGTGCAAGTTTTGCTCTGCCCAGCTTCATGTTAACTGTACCGGTCTCACTAAATCGCAGCTTAAAAAATGAAGCTGCCAATTGTCTGTACTTTGTGTGAATCAAAATTTATCACATCTACAGCCGTCGGTGACCAATTAGATTGTATTAAAAGGGAACTGTCGTTAATTTCAAAGCACACAAAATGCTTGGCAGTGAAAGATTTTACAGAGGCTTCTGATTCTACTGATCGGGATCGTACTGCTAATCTTAGCGTGAAAAATTCAGAAAACCTTGAAGATTCTTCATGGTTAACAGTTGCATGCAAAAATCATAAGAAAATGCCAACCACATTGGTTCAACGAATCTCTACTGAAATTTCCTCACAAATGTATGAAAAGCAATTGCAGGAAAAGAACAGTACAAATATTGTTGTCTACAATTTAGGAAAGACCGGAAATGATTTTCAAGCTGCTTCTGAACTTTTGGAGAATATTATTCCATTGAAAAATCAACGGCCAACGATTTTAAAAGTATTCAGAATGCCAGCTTACCGTTCAGAAGGTCAGAATCGTCCACAATTATTGAAAATCCAGTTTGATCACCCATCCTATAGAAATGCTGTTCTAGCAAAATCCGGTCGCCTAAGATCATGTGACGGTTTTCAGACGGTGTTTATTCGCCCGTCTTATACTAGGGCTCAGCCGGAATGGATCAACAGTCTTTATGAAGGCCGCAATGAAATGAATAAGCAAGAAAAATTGGATATATATATTGTTAACCGTCGTGTTTTTAATCCAGAAGATTGGTATGTTTGTAAAAAACATGCGTTGTTTTCTAATAAAATTCAAAATCAAAAAAAAAAACAGTAGTGGCGAGTAAGGATAATACTTTCAATTGTAAATTGATTAATGTCAGATCTTTATTCAATAAGTTGGAAAATTTGCAAATACTTTTAAAATCTTATGAGTTTGAAATTATAGCAATCACAGAAACTTGGCTGTCGTCAACGATTCTGATTCTTTACTTTTGCAAAACAGCGGTTATTGTGTACACAGATTTGACCGCAAATCCAGAGGGGGAGGTGTAGCAATTTTTGTAAAATCTTCTTTAAAATGTGTAATAGTTAATACTCCACAAAAATTCAGTAATTTAGAACATGTATGTATTGATATCTTTTTAGGTAACAAAAATGTTTATCGCTTTTTAACTATTTACTACCCACCCTCCCACTCAAACGATTTAGAAATTACCTCTATTTTATGCGAGTTAATTGATTTTGTGTGAAGTACTGATTTTCCCACTATTATTACTGGTGACTTAAATTTTGGTTCTATTAGTTGGAAAAATTTATTTTGCAGCAATCCCATTGGTCAAGAATTTTTAGACTCATAATAATCTTGAAGAATTTACGTAATAATCTTGAAGACTTTGTTACTGAACCAACAAGGGAAAATAATATACTCGATATAGTTTTATGCTCAAATAGTTCGCTAATTTGGTCTATTGAAAATCAGCCAGCTTTTCCGCAACTTGTGATCACTGTAGATTTTGTTTTAAACGTACCTGAAAAAAATGTACTCTCTACTAACTCCTATCCAAATTTTTCTAAAGCAAAAACGGGTGAAATTTCAGAATTTTTAAAAAAGGTTAACTGGTTAAGCTTGTTAAAAAGCTGTAATTCAGAGGATGGGACACCTAACTTCGAAAAGTTTTCAAATGAAATTTTTGAAGTTCTTAATTATTGCATTGATCAGTTTGTTCCTAAAATTAAACATAAAAATAAATATGTAAAACCCAATTTCGCACGTTATATTTAAAAAATAGCTGCTAAAAAGCGTTTGGTTCATAAAAGACTTCAAACTAATCCATCTCTTAAAAACAAATATAAGGTATTATGTAGAAACTATGATAAGGCGGTAAATAAATTATTTTTAGATAAAAAACAAAACGTACTAAATTCAGGCAATGTAAATGATTTTTATAAATATGTTAATTGTAAAACTAAAGTAAAAAATCCTATATCTCCACTATTAACTGATGATAATGTTTATACGGTTGATGACAAACAAAAAGCTAATTTATTTAATAAGTTTTTTGCTTCAATTTTCACAAACAATAATAATATTTTACCGGAATTTAAAAAATTAGTACCAAATAATATAGGGATAAATTATGTTAATTTTTCATACAAACACAAAATTAAGTCTTATGGGATAGGTTTTGAGTTATTAAATTGGCTTAATGCTTTTTTATCAAACCGGACACAAGTAGTTTGTGTTGAAAATGAAATTTCTGATCCAATTAGTGTAAGTTCCGGTTTGCCTCAGGGTTCTGTATTAGGTTCAATTCTTTTTATCATTTATATAAATGATGTGGTAAACTGTATTGGAGGCTCTTGTGGGATAAAACTTTTCGCAGACGACAAGAGGATATATAAATCTTAATCAGATAGTAATATTGAAGATTTTTTGCATTTCTTCCAAAATTCCTACAAATGGGCAAACGACTGGCAGCGAAATTGCCTTTGAAAAATGTAATGTTTTAACAGTTGGAAACAGTTCATTGGGTCCTGTTGAATACTCATTATCTGATACTCCTATTGCAACTGTTGATGAAATTACTGATTTGGGAATACTTTTTACAAAAAAATTAAAATTTTCAACACATTGTTCTTACATAGCTAAAAAAGCTTATTCTCGTGCTTGCTTAATAATATTAAGATGTTTTAAAACTGAAAATCCTTTTTTTGTACTGCATGCTTTTAAAACCTATGTGCGGCCGCTTTTTGAGTCTAATAGCCAGGTTTGGAGCCCTTATTTAATTAAAGATATTATTTGTTTAGAAAAAATTCAAAAGTTTTTTACTAAACGTATTTGTTTAAGGTGCAAAATTCCATTCACTGATTACTTTTCTTGTTTAAAATATTTTTATTTAGATTCCTTAGAAGATTAAAATTTGATATGTATATGGTTTTTAAAATAATACATAACCTAGTTGATTTACCTTTTGATAATTTTATTCATTATGATACTTCAAGCTACTTATTACGCGGCCATAGTTTAAAATTAAAAACTTATGGTTATAATAAACTTGATTGTAGAAAATATTTTTCTGCCGAAGGAGTAGTTTCTGTGTGAAATTTATTGCCAAACTATGTTGTGTCAAAAAGTAGCTTAAACAATTTTAAAATATTATTGAACACAACTAATATATCAAAACATTTTAAAATATTTTAAAAAAACTTTTTTTTTGGACCTTATTGTATTAATCATTCTCTTGTATTGTGTTATTGTGTTTTTATTTTCTGTTAATGTATGAATTGATTGGTAGGTTTGTTAGTGTAATTTATACCTTTACCTGCCTTTTTGTCGGTTTTTTTAATATAACCTGACTTATATTTTTGTTTATATTAATTTATGCTCAATGTATGTATTTCTGACAATTAAACTATTTTCTATTATATTCTATTCTTCTTCTCATTATTATTATTTTTGTTGAGAAAAATATAATTGCAATCTTTGCTGTTGTGACTTTTTACATAATGTTAACAAAAATAGGTTTTCTATTGATTCTACTAATCTATTAAAACAAAAACATTATATCTTGGCAACGGATTGATTGTAAACATTTGTCATTGAGCAGCTAATACTATACTTTATTTGGTTACTTTACTTCTTTAATTTGATTTAAAAAAGTGGTAGACTAGCCTTGAAAAATTCTTTAATAATAGAGCAGGAAAAAGGGGCGATTTCTCTCGTGGCGTGAGTTTAGACAGAAAAGATGTGGACTAGTCTGAGATGGACATTATTTACACCGTACGAAATTTGTATTTGATTTGGCCAGCTACCCAATAAAAATTTCCACCATATAATAATAATTTATTTATACGTTATACTACTTACACATCACTGTTGCATTTTTTTTTAGTCTGATGAAAAAAACATACTCACAGCAATCTTTGACAAACGCGAAATCACCACTTTTTTAATTAGAAGGTTATATTTGTATTTGTAAAAAACAACTATAAATTTGAAAAAATGGCAATTTCGCGCTTGTCAAAGATTGCTGTGAGTATGTTTTTTTTTAGTTTTCATTTTATCAGACTAAAAAAATGCAACAGTGCTGTGTAATTATTTCAATGTATAAATAAATTATTATTATATGGTAGAAATTTTTATTCAGTGGGCAGCTGGTCAAATCAAACACAAATTTCTTATGGTAAATAATGTCCATCTCAGACTAGTCCACATCTTTTCTGTATAAACTTACGCTCGGGGAGAAATCTCCCATTTTTACTGCTCTATTCTTAGAGCATTTTTCAAGACTAGTACAAATTTTAAATTGGAAAATTTTTAAATATTGTTTAATTAAGAATTCGGTTTGTGCAACTATTTAAAAAAAAACAGTCACGCTTGTTTTTTTGTTGTTGTAATACTGGCGTATTACTAATAATATTATGAACAAATTTAAATTAAATTGCCGAATTTTTAGTAATCCAATGTAGTACTATAAAGTGGTTTTTAAATTACAAACTAGTTTTAGCTGACCCACGGTTTTGACGATGAAGGTGTTCAGTGGAATGGTACTGGATATTTAAAAGACTGGATGGATCAATCTTCAAATACCGGTTTTAAAAACATGGCAAAATGCGTACAACAGGAATACAGCGGGTTTTGTTTCCCACCAAGTAGCAATCTGCATCCTAATTGCGTCAGTGGTGTAAGAACCCAAGGTTTGTACATTTTTTTGCATCCCAAAGCGTCGAGCTCCGGAGCTTTGGAGCGGAGCTCTGCTTTTAGGAGCTTTGAAGCTCTGCCTTATTTTTGTGCTAAATTCATAAATAATTAAAGAGTGATGCCATGTATATTTGGTTAAAACTTTTTTGCAAATTAATTTTTTTTCAAAACTTATTTAGGACGCTAGAAAAAGACGCTATTTAGTCGCTAAAAAATGCAATTGGAGTAATTTTAACTGTATTTTAAGTTTAAATAAGCTTAAAATCGCTCATTTGGGCAGAGCTCCGGAGCTCTGAAGCTCAATCCGCTTTAAGTGTCCGGAACTCCGGAGCATAATATTGGAAGGTAGATACATCACTAGTCTATAGTGTTAGAACCTATGGGTAAATTATTAAATGCTGGTTTTAAAAGAGGATAAAATGCGTAAAACAGAAACACAGTGTGTTTTGTTTTCTAAAAAGTAATAATCTTTATCTTAATTGCGTCATTGGTGTAAAAACCCATGGTTTGTATATTTTTATACGTCTATACTGTTAGAATCCATGGGTAAATCAACAAATGCTGGTTTTAAAAACATGGTAAAATGTGTACAAAAGCATTTTATTTAAATAAAGTTTTAAAGGTAGGCTCCAAAGCCGTAAAATGTTTTATTTACCCAAAATTTTCGTTTGTTGTGTTGTTTCTTATATTTTGGTCAAAAATTTTATACAAGTTAAACATAAACAAAAACCAAAATGAAATAAAAAAAATTAAAAATCAATAGTTTGTTTTAATATACAAACAATTATGACATGATTTATAAGGGGGAATATTCATTCCATGGTGTAGCACCAGAACTAATCATCATTTCTTTTTTCTTGAGCACGCTGGTCGAGGTGAATTGTTTTAAAGGGAAGTAATCCTAAAGTAACAAAAGAACTCGTTAGACATTGTTTAAATAGTACATTTACATGTCAGTGTGGCATGATATATTCACCCCCCCCCCGCCTATTTATCGCGCCTGGCGATTTCCTCATAGCGCGATGCCATGAAAATTTTGCCCTCCAGCGATTCTATCATAGAATTGAGCCAATAGATTTTCGCCCCCCCCCCTCGGCAATTTCCTCATAGGCTGAGCCATGTTATTTTCAACCCCCTTATTATATTTTCGCCCCCTGTAATTTTCACTTTAATAATAAGCGTTTTTTAGTTTCATGATGTTTTTTTTTGTAACAAAGTTCTTTTTTTGGATTTAAATATTTTTTATATAATTTTTTTACAAAATAATTTATTTTTTGTGCGTAAACCAATCCGAAAATTTCTAAACCATTAATTCATGTTTTTACTAAAAACAATTTAAGAATCCCTTAAAATGAAAATTATCAAGAAAGCATTGGATAATAGTGTTATTATAAAGTGTAAAAGTATTACATAATGAATAAAATTATTATTATTATATTTTTGAAAACATTACGTTTAGGAGCTCTGGAGCAGCCTCGGACTCTGGGCCTCTATTTTTAATTAATTTCATTTTTAATTAATTAAAGAGTGATGCCATTAGTTTATATTAAATATAATATTATTTAAAATGTATTTCAAGATCACATAGGCCTAAAACCGCTCATTTAAGGGACTGACCTTCGGAGCTCCCTCCCTTTTTAATGACCGAAGCCTTTTTGCAAACTTCTTTTCAAAAAAAAAAATAATATAAAATCATTCCATTAGTCACAAAAATTACTAACAGATAGTTCAAGGTTAAATAAATTTTAAATTACTTATTTACAAGGCGGAAGAAACTATACTCTTTTAATGGCTGAAGTTGCGGAGCATGATTTAAGAGAATAATCCAGAACAAATGAATATTTTTAAAAAGTTCAAAATATAAATATTAATGTCTGGTTGTTTTTGGTTTTTTAAGGCTTTGGTTTTTCAGCAACTTAAATTTTTGTATTTTGTAAGAGTTTGCAATGCACTTGTAAGATTTTAAAAATTCAATAAAAACTTGTTACACTCACTTGTTAATTTTGCTCGTCATGTAACACATAACATAATACAAGCTATAATTAACGTATATGGTCAAACTAAATTGTTTAAAAGTATAATATGTAATTTTTTATGGTTTTTAATGTATTTTATAGGAAATGGTGGGCGAATTCTTCATAGGCGATCAGCCATGAAGGTTTAGCCCACTATGAATATTAGAGGGGGCAAAAATATAATGATGGGTGCGAAAATATCATGGCAAGTATTTTTGAGGAATTCGCTGAATGGCAGAAGAATTCGCCTCATTTATCAAGTATTCCGGCGATTTTATCATGGGGGGCGAAAAAATTATCTGACACCGGCGTGCAAATTATTTTTTTAAAAAAGGGCGTCCAAATTTGTCTAATTACGCGCAGGAATTGGGTTAACCTTATCCGCGCTTTCATTTTTAAGCCCTGTTTTTTACATACTGAATTCGTTACAGACGGCATTGAGCGCCGCTGCTCCTCTCACTACCAACAAACAAAGCAAAACATATAGCCGCTAATCACAAATAATACATGTCATGTTGAGGGTTCTGAAAATTCCGACGTGGGAGTTTTTTACAAATTTTTAAAGTATATTTTAACCCAGATATAATAAATATTCTAATGGCAAAAACCAGACTAAATCTGTGTGGGATAAAATTTGTAATGGGAAAAATATTAAGAACACTGGCACCACTTTTTAATACAAGAGTTGCATATTTTTTATTGTATTATATGGTTTTGTAGACACTATCTAAATTTATAAAGTGCTTCACTAAAAATGCACAATTTTAGGGGAAAACATTGCTGACAATGGTGGAATAAAATCCGCTTTTGCCGCCTATAGGTCCCGAGTTGGTCCGTACAGCCAGCCGGCTCTCCCTGGCAAAATGTCCAAGTACACGCATGACCAGCTGTTCTTCATGTCTTTCGCTCAAGTTTGGTGCCGAACCGTGACGCACGGCTCTCTGCAGAATCAGCTCCTGGTGGATCCGCACTCACCGGCTAAATTCAGAGTCCAAGGAACAATTAGAAACTTTCCCCAATTCGCCAAGGCCTTCAATTGCCCCGCTTACTCTCCATCTGTGAATGGAAAGAGTTGCAATGTCTGGTAGCTTGGAGAAGTGCTGTCAGTTTTTTTCCTTCAGATGCAAATACTTTTTTATTGCAATTCAATATTTTGAATTTAATATACTGTTTTAGCAAATTCTAAATGTTGACTTAGTATTTCTGTCTTATGAATAAAAAGTTTTGTAAAACAATTTTTAATACAGCTTGTAATGTGGCACATGTTATATTTATAGTTGCACATTTATTTTTAAGAACAAGAAAAGGTAGTGAAAGGTAATACCTAAGAAAAAGGTAATAATTATGGATCACCCAATGTGATTTTTGTTTAAGAGACCTGGCTCCATGAATCCATCCCAAATCATCTAATAATTAAAAATCATGGTTACAATGTTGTGAGAAAGGACAGACCTCATGGAAGAGGTGGGGGTGTCCTACTCCTTATAGACAAAAAAATTAAATACAGTGAAGTTACAGTGCATCAAAAATACCTAAATTTAGAGTTATTAATTGTTGATCTTATTATTTTAAGCAACAAAAGCCGTTTAATTAATGTATACAGACCCCCAACATAAAAACTGAGGATGATTTACTTTTGTTAGATTTTGTAAAATGTCACATAAATGATCATACTGATACGTATGTACTAGTTGGGAATATTTTAATATTAAGCACCTAGAAACTTGAAAAATACTTCAAAAAAGCAAAAAATCAGTATTTTCTAATGCTTAAACAAAAATTAGAAACACAAAAAAATAAAACCCCATATTAATAGCACCTTAAAACCAAAATTCGTTTTAATCACTTTAATTAGCATTATTGTTTAAAATATTCACTTATGTATCTTTTAAAGTAAAAATATAGTATATTCATGTTTATATAGTTTTTGTTTAAGTTTATTTTTTAGTTTATATATAAGCATAGTTTTTAGGCAGCTAAAAGTGAGGGAAGGGGTTAAGGAGGTTGGTTACCGGCGGTAAATTGCATCTTAAATTCTGGGAAGGATGTATGGGCAATTTTGAAATCTAAAAGAGGGTCAGGGCGTGTCTTGTGGATTTTCAAAACAAAATACTTTAGAGGTGTCAGATTAAAATTATGGAGGGGATCCAGATTAAAAAAAGTTCAAAATATTTAAAAAAACTCCCTTTTTTAATTTAACTCCTTTTGAATGTTTTACTTAAAATTAGGATTTCAATCCTATAAAGCTAAAATGTGAACCCTAAGCAAACCTAAACAGAAAACTTAAATTCAAAATACTAACCGTTTAAAATATTAAGCAAAATATTATGAAAAAACTTAGAATTCGTAGGAAAGTTTGGCGGCGCCAAAAAAAATACATTCTGCATATCTTTGAAAAATATCACTTCCTGATTAAAGACAAAATCACTTTTTTCCTAAGCCTAAGCAAAACCTAAAAATCAACCTAAACAACCAAAAAATAAGAACTTTAAACCTGTTTAATGTTGAATTAACTGCTGAACATGAAGAAGATTTTTTTGTTTTTGTATTGACTTTTAAATAAAAAAACTAAAAACTTATGGATACTCATAACCTAATTTTTATTACTTTTTATTTCAATTTTTGAAATCAGTATAAATCTTCCGGGAGGAAGATCTATTCCAGAGCGCGCCAGAATAAATCTTCCGGGGGGAAGATCTATTCTAGAGCGCACTAGAATAAATCTTTCAGGGGGAAGAAAAATAGGGGAGAAGATCTGTTCTGCAACACCGGAACACTAACATCAACTTGTAGAAGTTTTTTTTAATTTTATAAAAGGCAACGCGTTTTGGATAAACCTCTTCAGGCCAGATATTAGCGTTCCGATAAGTGTAGCAGCAAGAAATGTGTGTTTGTTGTGTGTGTGTTTTTTGCTTCAAGATTACTGTGGTGAATGTGACACTAATATTGGTTGAGAATATTAAACTAAGCAAATTGTATTCAAAGGAACATCCTCATTGTTTTTACAGGGTGTCGTCGCGCGTTGCTATGGCGTGGTAGGGTAGCGTATGTTGAATGCAGGTTTTAAATTTATTGATCGGGTCTTTTTACCGACGCGATCAATGAAAAATTATAAAGGTTTAATGCTCTTATTTAGAAAAACGACAAAAATCGCTTAAGCTAACACGACAATAAGCGCGGAGCATTTATGCGTGTAAGGGACAAGCACAGTAAGTGGAAAGCCAATATTACTGACTTTTTGTGAAGTTTGAATGGATACAAAACCTCTGCTATAGATTCGCGAGGGGGAAATCGAAATTTTATAATTGCAAGAATTACAATTGAAATAATATTTATTGACGTCGACATAAGTAAAAGCTTTCGACCAAAGCTACAGCCATTTTCAATTACATCTAAAATACATATTATAATATTAAATTTCCAATTATAAATATACTATAAATTATTAGAAATAAGGAAGTTATAATAAACGCAATAAATACAAAAATATAAATAAAACGCAGAAAAATTTTAAAAATCACAAACTAATACGTTAAAAAGGCTGGAAAAATGTCCGAAACCGGTATAAAGGAATACATGGATTAAAACTGCGCAATTACAAAACATGAACTACTAATTGTGGCGGATAGCGTTGAGCAGTATAGGTCAATTAAATAAAATATATAATATCGTTTTTTATAAGTCGTCATTACACCCGCTTTCATTCGCGTTTCTATCATATTCAAATTTTTGTCGCCACTTATGTCATTTAAATCGTTCTATACAGTAAAAAGGCTCCGTCAGTGTTGGGCAGTAAAAAGGTTCTGTTATTATTGTTTTTGCGCGTAACTGCTGAGTGTTCATCACCCTACCGTTGTGATACGGAACCTATGTTGGCAGCCCCAGATTAGGTTTTTATAATTTTACCTATTTTTAACGGATAATTTCTGAGACGCCAACAGCTGTAGCTGGTCAAGGCCAGCTTAGGTAGGGAATGTTGTTAAGCGGGGTCGTTTTTAGTGGCTAACTAAAAACTTCCCCTTGAGATTAGGGCGCAATTTATCATTTGGTTTGGTGGAATGGCTACGATGGTACAGGTATCTTAATAGAGAACTTTGCATGTGTCCTACCAACTTAATTGGTAGTTTCTTTTTAAATAAGTTTAGCAGGTTAAATAAACCCTCGGTGGGTTATTGTCAATAACAACCACCGCTTCGTAAAAATAAACCTTTTGTCACAAAACTAAGTAAATTTCTTAAAAATAAAAATTAAACAAAATTCAAAAACTAGTCCTCTAACTAAATTAATAAAATGATTTCGTATTTTAATTTAAATTCTAAATTGTGTTTTTGCTCGGCTAAAAACATTAGCCTTAGCGTCTTCCAAAAAGCGTTTTAAAAACTCAGTCTTTCTTTCAACTCATTTATTTAAAATTGCTCAATTAAATCGTAACACATGCTCTGCTCACTTGCTCGCCGCAATGCGGTCTGTTGCGTTTGTGTAATTAAGCGTAAATAAACATATAGTGTAATCTTTGTATAAACCACTTATCACCGTATTAAATCAGTCTGCCAAAGCAGCATTCACCCATAAATTACATCAGTTCAAGTATAACACGCATTAGTTTAAATATAACCAAAAATCACACCTAAAACATAGTCAGACAGATCCCACACGACACAGAATACCACGGTGTTTCTTCCAATTGCCAATCCCTCTTGTTTTCCTATTACTGTATTCCCACACCAACGTGTCCCGACTTGACCCCCCCGGTCAAGAGGGTGTGTCGTGTGTCTCCCCACGTCCTAAGATTAAACACCAAAGGTCAATCGTGCAAACTTCTTTATATTGTGTATAAACCGACTGAGCTAAAT
>JASAMX010011538.1:0-37060 GCA_030248175.1 Microlaimidae sp. YZB2_3 | reverse complement strand
AATGTATCACGTTCAGTTACGTATTGCTATCAGCCTTTTTTTCTGCTCTATTCTTAGAGGCTCTATTCTGCTCTATTCTCATTTTCAAGGCTAAAGCTAAAATCTTCCAGGCTGAAATTAAGGGCGTAACCACTTTCCGCCAGAAAGAAATAAACAATAAACCCGTGAGTGAGTAAAATTTAAAAAAAAGGTTTTAGCGGTTATGTAACCAATTATTATTTAGTTGCGTCATGTGTTTCTCTGCACGTGATATTTTCTCAAAAGACGAGTGGTTACTTTACCACTCATCTATTTTCACCCTGATAGAATTTATCTTTAGTCTATCATTTTTTTTGAATCAAATTAAAAAAATAGCCTAATAAGCTATAGTTTTAGCTGCGCAATGACATATGTTTATAATCATTCCGTTGCGAGATATACTTTTTTAACAGTTTTAATATTATCAACAGAAACGTATCATTTATCAATAAAAAGTGATTTCTAAGATAATTATTGCGAAATTTTCTAAGCTTTTCAAAAAGCCCATGTTTCTTTCTGATCAATCAGTAACGAAGGAGGAACATCGGTTTTAAGATATAAGCGTTTGAAAAATAATATATTAATAATAAGGAGAAGAGCCTAATACAAAATTTACACTTATAGTTTGCGTGGTGCCGTGGGGCTTTGCGCCACCGATAATTCATTAATAATAAAAATAAAAATAATAAAAAATAAGCAGAAGAAAATGAATTTGAGTTACAAAATTTACCCACGTTGTTTAATTATAGTTAGCGTGGTGTAGTCGCGCTCCAGTGCCGCCGACAATTCAATTATATTTTTTATAATAAAAAATAAGAAGAATATGAACATTAATCACAAAATTTACCCACATTCTTTAATTATAGTTGGCGCGGTAGAGTGAGACTAAATCACCGTGTGGCACTCCGGCACCACCAATGATTACAATTATATTTTTTGAACAAAAAATAATAATAATAATGAAAAGAAGATGATGAACATGAATTAGAAAATTTATCTACGTTCTCTATAATTATAATTGGTGGGGTGTCGTGAGCTAAATTGTAGTGTGGCGCCCCCGCACCATCGATGATTGAAATTATATTTTTTGAAATAAAAATAATAATAAGAAGAAGACGAATTAATTAAGAAGATAAAAATGAATTTCAAAAATTACCCGGTGCCCCATTTATATAATTGGTGCGGCGCCGTGAAGCTAAATCGCAGTGGGCGCTCTTGTACCTTCGATGATTGCAATTGTTTTTTAAATAAAAAAATCAGAAGAAGAAGGCGAACATGAATTACAAATTTTATCCACGTCCTCTCATTATAGTTGGTGCGGTGCCGCGAGGGGCTAAATCGCCGCGTGAACGATGAATGAATATCAATTTTAAAATATGAGGGTTAGAATAATAGTAATAACTAGAAGAAGATGAACGAACATGAATTACAAAATTTTTGCAACGTTCTCTAATTATAGTTGTCGCGGTGCTCTAGTGCTAAGCCACCGCGTGGCATTTCCACACCATCAATGATTGCAATTATTTGTGTTTTTTTTTCTCGCGGTTGAAGTAGATGGCACTGGGAACTGGTGCAGTTTCTGCCACCAATTGAAACCGAGCACAGTCTTCTACTCTTATGGTGCAGTTTCTAAAAGGGGCTGTCCGTTGTCTGCTCAGTACAATCCTTATTGTTGCCAAAAGGCTTTTATTGTACGGTTGGGGGTTTTATTTTTGTATTTATTCAATTTTTTTTGATCAATAAATCGATAACAGGAACCTAAATGAAAAATGTGCTTCCTAAGAAAGTTGTGTAATTCTTTCTTCTTTCCAATGAGTTATGTTTATATTGGATCAATCAGTAACGAAGGAGGAATATAGATTTTAAGAGTTGAACGTTAGAATAATATTAATAATAACAATAATAAAATAGATTTTAAGAACTGAGTGTTGGAATTATAATAATAATAACAATAATAAAATAGATTTTAAGAACTGATTGTTGGAATTATAATAATAATAACAATAATAATAAGTAGCCTTGAAAAATGTTCTAAGAATAGAGCAGGAAAAGGGGCGATTTCTCCCCGGGCGTGTATTTAGACAGAAAAGATGTGGACTAGTCTGAGATGGACATTATTTACAACATAAGAAATTTGTATTTGATTTGGCCAGCTGCCCACTGAATAAAAATTTCTACCATATAATACTAATTTATTTAACGTTGAACTAATTACACAGCACACTGTTGCATTTTTTCAGTCTGATGAAATGACAATTAAAAAAATCTCACAGCAATCTCTGACAAGCGCGAAATCGCCATTTTTTTAAATTTATAATTGTTTCTTACATACAAATATAACTTCTAATTGCAAAAGTGGCGATTTCGCGCTTGTCAAAGATTGCTGTGAGTATGATTTTTTCAATTGTCATTTTATCAGACTAAAAAAATGCAACAGTGTACTGTGTAATTAGTTCAACGTTAAATAAATTATTATTATATGGTAGAAATTTTTATTTAGTGGGCAGCTGGCCAAATCAAATACAAATTTCTTATGTTGTAAATAATGTCCATCTCGGACTAGTCCACATCTTTTCTGTCTAAATACACGCCCGAGGAGAAATCTACCCTTTTCCTGCTCTATTCTTAGAGCATTTTTCAAGACTAGTCTACCACTTTTTTAAATCAAATTAAAGAAGTGAAGTAGCCTAATAAAGTATATAGTATTACCTGCTCAATGACAAATGTTTATAATCAATCCGTTGCCGAGATATAATGTTTTAACAGTTTTAATATTATCAATAAAAAACCTTTTTTTCGTTAACATTATGTGAAAAACTTTGCCGACATTCGAAGCGGTGGAGTGGTGCTAAATCGTCGCATCAATTTTTGAAATAAAAATAATAATAATCAGAGAAAGAAGATAAACATGAATTACAAAACTTACCCACGTTATTTAATTATAGTTGGCGCAGTGCCGTGGGGCTCCATTGTTGTGTGGCGCTCCCGCACCCCTAATGAGTGCAATTATTTTTTAAAAATAAAGAATCAACAGTAGAAGAAAATGAACATGAATTACAAATTTTATTTTATCCACGTTCTTTAATTATACTTGGGGCGGTGCTGCGGGGTTAAATTGCCACATGAACGATGAAGTATGATGATGAATATCCATTTTAACAATTGAGCGTTAGAATAATAATGATGATGATGATGATGATGATGATGATGATGATGATGATGATAATAGAAAGAAGAAGAAGAAGAAGAAGAAGAAGAAGATGAAAAGAAGAAGAAGAAGAAGAAGATGAAGATGAACCTGAAGATTTCACGATGTGGCTCCTGACTATTTTAGTGCGCGCGATGCGCGAGGCTAAATGGCCCGTGGCGCTCCCGCGCCACCCATGCTAATAATAATAATGATGAATGAATGAATAAAATAAAATGAAAAAAAAAATGATGATGATAATGATGATGATAATGATGATGATAATGATGATGATAATGATGATGATATTGATATAATGATATGATATAATAATAATAATAATAATAATAATAATAATAATAATAATAATAATAATAATAATAATAATAATAATAATAATAATAATAATAATAATAATAATAATAATAATAATAATAATAATAATAATAATAATAATAATAATAATAATAATAATAATAATAATAATAATAATAATAATAATAATAATAATAATAATAATAATAATAATAATAATAATAATAATAATAATAATAATACGAAAAAGAAGAAGGTTCTGAATTTCAAAATTTACCACGTTCTTTAATAATGGTTGGCGCTGCGCCGCGGGGCTAAATCACACTGTTGCGCTCCCGTGCCTGTGCCACCCATGATAATGCATCTAATTTGTGAGCAATTTTGACTTATAAATTTGTTATGCTAGGTAGATCTTTATTGTACACTAAACAAGTGTGTAGCAAGTCTTTAGAAAGAAGAAAAATTGTAAAAAAAATATTTTAAGTAAAAATGAATTCATAACAGATAATAAAATAAACATATTTACACAATTTTATTTTTTAAACAATAATAAAAATAAATGTAAATAATGTAATAATGTAACTTTGAGCTGCTGTAAAGACGAAATCAGCCGATCGAAAGCTGAAATGAAAAACTAGTAGAAAAAAGTTGCAATAAAAAAGGGGCAAAGTAAAGGCTGCGGATATTAAGGCGGAGATGTGCGGTAAATGGTGATTATGGTGCAAAACCCGCGATCAATCAAAAAGCCTCCAAGGAGTGAACAGGAACTTCCCGGCTGCGGGCTGAGATTCTTTTCCATCGGAAACTGTTCCCATATATCACTCGCCTTCTTAACTCCGTGGACTTTACACCAGCCGCTGTGGCGTATACGCAATAGAGTCCTAAAACCCTGGGGCGAGCGAAATACATCGGCCCCGTGTTATTGTTCCCCACTTAAGGGTAGAACGAGTCAGAAACGGTCGGATTTCATCCCCACCGCGTACCTTTTTTCCCATCGCGGTTATATGGGGGTTTCGGGCAAAAAGATTCCCAGATTCAACAGTTGGATAGCTTTTGTGACTCATTACGTCGGTGTAGCGAGTGTATCGCGAAGAGGCAGCCGAGAGCCGTGGGAGCGTTTATTCGAACAAACCGGGACTCTTTTTCTGGAGACGAAAAGTAGTCCCGTCGTTTCGCCGGCAGTCCTGACGGGCCTTGGAGGCTTCATTACATATATTATCCGAAAAGTAAGCGTATTATATTGTCAACCGAACGGGACTTGAAAACGGCTTTTCTAAAACGCCGAAAACCCACTAAGTGTTTTCACTTACGCAATCGACGCAGAACAATATAATTTATTAACAAAAGCCAAAGAGCGTTGCGCTTTTCCTCTCTATTTCGCGTCCTTTTCGGAGACCACGCGCCCGCGATTCAGCCGCCACTGGTCGGCCACGCGAGAAACAGCTTTTCGCCCCACGCACCTTCTCGGTTTTTTATAGAGTCTCGTCGCGGCGGACTTCTGGTTCTCGATGTGAAGTTTACTTTCATTTTTTTGCTCTTGTTTATCTTCATTTTTTTCTTTTTTGTGCTCGTTTTTGTTCTTGTTTTGCTGGTAAAAAAGTTTATAGTTCCGACGAAAATATATTAGAAACCAAAAATAGAAGCAAAATAATTAATTTTTATGTTCACGCGTACTTGGATTTTAGAGTCCCGTCACGATGGATTTCTGGTTCTTGATGTGAGGTCTGCCTTCGTTTTTTTGGTTTTGTTTCACCGCTTTAGTTATTTATGAAAAAACTTTGTGATCCGAGACAAAAATATATAACGTAAAAATAGAAACAAAATAGGAATTTTTATCGTGCCAATTGCTAGATAAATTTATTTAGCAACACGCTGGAATAAATTTATCTAGCAAATTTATTCCAATCCCAAACCTAAACTTAGCTTCTTCTGGGGCGGGTCCACTAAACGCGTGCTGACTAGGTGCTATTTTAGCACGTTGTTTAAAACTCTTGTTAATGTTTTAATTTCTGGGTTTTTTCTTGAGAAAACTTATGGGACTCTTTTTTTAGATAGAATAATTAATATTAAAAAGTTTTATGCATATTTGTTTAAAATAAAATTTAATAAAGCCTTAAAGCGTAATTAGAAGTTTTGCTGACCCGTAACTAGGGGTTATTGCTTTAATAGTTTGTATATACAACAAATATGTATAAAATTAATAAAATATCAGTTTGTGCCAAGTAAACAAAAAGTTCTGTTAGATTTTTCGAGAAAAAACCCAGAAATTAAAACATTAACAAGAGTTTTAAACAACGTGCTAAGATAGCACGTAGTCAGCACGCGTTTAGTGGACCCGCCCCTGGAGTCTTGTCGCGAGAAGGACTTCTGGTTTTCAATGTGAATTTCGCCTTTGTTTTTTTGCTTCTTTTTTTGCCCGTTCAGTTAATTCAGAAATTAAGTTGATAGTTTCGAAAAAGTATTATATAACGTTGAAAAAAAAGCAAAATAGTCAACTTCTTCGCTGCACGCGCAATGAATGTCCATCTCAATGGATTTCGGTCTTCCAGGAAAACTTTGCCGCGTTTTTTTTTCGTTTTTTTTTTAATTTTGAGAAAAGTTTGGATGTTGACAAAAATAAAATAAAAATTGCAAAAATACAAATGTAACAACTAACTTGATATATTCATCCAAGAAAACTTTGGCGTGGGTTTCTTTTTTATTTTCGATTTTTTTAATCCTGAATCGTTTTGTATTTTCGACAAATGTATATAACGAAATAATAGCGGTAAAATATGTAACTACGGTATCGAATTCTGTTAAAAAAATGATTGAGACTACAGTGAGCATAAATTAAATTTTGTCTTGACCCGCTAACGATAGGATTGATTTAGAGATAGTCAAATCAGTGAATAGTTTACATTAAATTCTACACACTAATGAAATACTTGTAAAAATCAACCGTCCTCACTTGGAATTTTTCTGCAGTATTTACTATTTTTTAATAAAACATAGATACATTACTAATACAGGTGTTCTATTCTCAATTTTTTTCTTCCGACATTTGTGGCTTAAAGGTGCGGTGCGGAGTCAAACTTTTTGTCTTAGATTTAGAAGATGATGAACATGAATTACAAAATTTACTCACGTTCTCTAAGTATAGTTGGCGCGGTGCCGTGGGTTAAATTGCAGCGCGGCACTCCTATACCACTCATGATTGGAATTATATTTTTTGAAATATAAATAATAATAAGAAGAAAAAGATGATAAACATGAATTAAAAAATTTACCAGGTGCTCTAGTTATAGTTGTCGCGGTGCCGTGGGGCTAAATCGCAGTGAGCGCTACCTGCGCCACCTGCGCCACCGATGATTACAATTATTTTTTAGGACTAAAAAAATTAAAAGAAAAAGATGATGAACATAAATTACAAATTTTATCCAGATTCTCTGATTATAGTTGGTGTGGTACCGCAGGGTTAAATCGCCACGTGAACGATTAAGAATATTGATTTAAAGATAATGAGCGTTAGAATTTTAATAATAAATAGAAGAAGATGAACATAAATTACTAAAAATTTTCCCAACGTTCTTAGAGATGATAGTGTGCTGTGGTGCCGTGCGTGCCGTGGGGCTAAACCTCCGCGTGGCGCTACCGCCCCACGGACCCCTTATTATTTTTTACTAAAAATTAATTAATTTGTTCATAAGTAATGTAAGAAATAAAAAAGTACTCTCGTTGCTTTCGCTGTTTTCTGCTCGGTTGAAGCAGATGGCGCTGAGAACTGGTTCGGTTTCTGCCACCAATTAAAACCGGTCTGCTTTTGTGGCTGAGTTTCAATGAGGGATTATTCGTTGTCTTGTCTTGTACAATCCTTATCTTGTTGCGAAAAAGCTGTTATTGTACGGTTGGGAGTTTTATTTGCCTATTTTTTCAATTTATTATTTTGATCGATAAATCGATAACAAGAACCTAAATAAAAAAAGTGGCTCCTAAGAAAGTTGCGTAATTCTTTGTTCTTTCCAAAAAGCTCATGGTTATTTTTGATCAATCAGTAACGAAGGAGGAATATCGATTTTAAGAGTTGAGTGTTAGAATAATAATAATAAGAAGAAGAAGAAGGAGATAAACATGAGTTTCAAAATTTACTCAGTTCTCTAATTATGGTTGGTGCGGCGCCACGGGGCTAAATCGACCCGTGGCGCTCCCGCGCCACCCATGATATTTTAATCAATTTTCTTAACCTACATAAGGAATTTAACATCTTTTAAACAGTCGCCTTGCAAAGCTTTTTTGTACATTTTCAATAATATTTATGTCTTTTTGCTGATACAGATTCCAAACAACACTACAATACTCTAAAAGCTTTCAATAAATTTTAAAAAGTAATAAAAGCTTTCAACAAACTTTCAGGAGAATTTGATGTAAATGTTTTAAAAAATTAATGAGGAAATTAAAAAGTGTCATAACACTTTTTAATAACAATTGGCAGTGTTCAGAAAATTTTAGGTTTTCAGTTACATATACGCCTAAATCTTTAACAATTTTTACGTTTTTAAGAATATTACCCTTAATGTTATAAATTGACCTGTGATTTTTTTGTTTTAGCCCTATACTTAAAACCTCACATTCTAGATTCTGATAATTCCATTTGCCAGTCATCTGACCAATTAGAAATTCGGTTTATGTCATCTTGTAACCGTTTTGTTTTTTCTTATTACATTATCTGAGGAATAACTAAAGATAAATTCCATTAGGGTGAAAAAAGATTAGTTTAAAGTAACCACTCGTTTTTTTGAGAAAATATAACGTGCAGAGAAACACAAGACTCAACTATATAATAATTGGTTATATAACTTTCGCTGAAAACTTTTTTTTTAAAATTTTTCTCGCTAACAAGTTTTATTGTTTATTTCTCTCTCGCGGAGAGCGGTTACGCCCTTAATTTCAGCCTGGAAGATTTTAACTTCAGTGTATATCTTCCCATTGTCAGCAAAAAGTTTTGACTTCTGAGTTGCGAACATTTTTCTATTTGATCGTTAATATAAATCAAAAAAGAAAAGGCCCTAGTACTGTAATCCTGAGGAACTGAACTTTTAACTTTTCGAGGAGATGATTTAGAATTATTAATCAGCACTCTCATATTTTTTCCTATTAAGGAAAGCCTCTGTATTAAAAAATGTAAGCCTGTTTTAAATAGGAATATTGCAAGCACTGAGCTATTTTGTTTCTAGTTTTGTCTTTTTTTTTGGTACATGTTTTTTATTGTAATTTTTTTCTCTCCTTTTTTTTGCTCTTGTAATTGTTTTAATAGTATGTTTTAATAATATTGTAATTTCCATATTATGTGTGATAACAATTAAGGTTTTTTGTAATTTTCAAAAATTTAGATATGTATTACTGATGATGGATCCCAGTGGTATATGAATATACCTATGTACTCAATAAACGTTTCAAATTTACTTTTTATTGCAATGATTAAAATTTAGTTCGGCTCATTCAGTTTAAAAAAATTTACATATTTCTGGCAAGGAAAACGTATTTTTTCTTAGCTCAGTACCTTTGTGTCCAGTACCCTTGTGTCCAGTACCCTCGTGTCCGGTACCCTCGTGTCCAGTACCCTCGTGTCTTAGAATCAGAACGAGTGGTTACTTTACCACCTAGTCATTTTCACCCTGGTAGAATTTATCTTTAAATATTTTATTTTAAGACCTTTAGTTTACACTAACTTGAATAAACGATTTTTGTAAACCGCTCATTCAAATCATCATTAATAGTAGAAATTTCATCCATTCATCCAACAAGCTTCAAACTTGCAAAATGTCTTCTTATAATATCGCTTCTTATTTACATGGGAACTTTACACGAAACAAAACGGTATCAATATTTTAGGACTAATTGCAGCGCCAAAGAGTTGCCTAGCGGTTATGTGGCGGGCCAGTGCGGCAGTCTTTTTGTCAGCTCTTGCAGCGGAGTGGTGCAAGGCTGCATGCTCTGGATGGACTGCGAAATAAATGACTTTGTCCAGCCCAGATGCGGTCTCTGGGATTATAACATTGTCTGCGCTTACAGCAACACACCTTAACAGAGTCGAGGCGGAACTTTCACGGCGAACACCAAAACTTATCTCGTTTCATTCAAAAAAGTTTAAAGTTGCAAACGATCACTCGGCTGCTTAGTAAATAAAAAATTAAGATTGATTAAATTGAATTTATTTATTTGTGATTAAATTATAGTAAAATAAAACAAAAAAAGACGAAACATGATGCAAAAGCACAAAACATAAAGCCTTAGAAAACATAATACAAAAAAATTTAAGTAATTATTTAATATAATAAACGGCAAAACATATCATTTTATCTGAAAAAAATAAACCTATCTATACCACAAAACTAATTGTCCTCTCGTATTGTTATTCACGCCCATAACGATTGCAATTCACGATTACCAATGCGCTCTGAATACTAACAAATAACAGGAGTTAAGTATTGAGGATGCAAACGCACTATCGAGACTTTTAATATCATTGAATTGCAGCCGTCACTCAGAATCGTCTACGGATGGTGACGCACTATCGAGACTTTTTAATATCATTGAATTGCAGCCGTCACTCAGAATCGTCTACGGATGGTGACGGAGTTATAAACTGAGGTACTTCAATAGAAAGACAATCATCCGTCAGTGTTTCATTGTCCTGAAAGTTTACTTTTCCTCTTTCCATACTGCTTACACTTCCTGAAAACCTACTAATAGTTTTGTAAAAAATCTTAAAATATAGCGTTTTATATGTATTTATTTTTAAATAAAATAATTTATTTTTTGCATGAAAAATAAATAAAACATAAAATTAATTTTTATAGGATTTTATGTACAAAACAAACCATGGTCGCCTTGAATAATAAGTAACAAACATATTGTTAAACCAACTATATTTTTTAAACCAACAGCTGTAAAGTACGTGAACTGTTTTATTCAGTCCTGGGACCAATTGATACTGGAATAGTTCGATAAGGTTCCGCATAGGAAATTAATTTAAAAAATGAAAAAACTAGGTGTGGCTAGAAGATTTTTGAAATGGATTGAGGCTTTCTTAATAGGAAAAAATATGAGAGTGCTGATTAATAATTCTAAATCATCTCCTCGAAAAGTTAAAAGTTCAGTTCCTCAGGGTTCAGTACTAGGGCCTTTTCTTTTTTGATTTATATTAACGATCAAATAGAAAATGTTCGCAACTCAGAAGTCAAACTTTTTGCTGACAATGGGAAGATATACACTGAAGTTAAAATCTTCCAGGCTGAAATTAAGGGCGTAACCGCTCTCCGCCAGAGAGAAATAAACAATAAACTTGCTAGCGAGAAAAATTTTAAAAAAAAAGTTTTCAGCGGTTATATAACCAATTATTATATAGTTGAGTCTTGTGTTTCTCTGCACGTTATATTTTCTCAAAAAACGAGTGGTTACTTTACAACTCATCTTTTTTCACCCTGATGGAATTTATCTTTAGTTATTCCTCAGATAATGTAATAGAAAAAACAAAACGGTTACAAGATGACCTAAACCGAATTTCTAATTGGTCAGATGACTGGCAAATGGAATTATCAGAATCTAAATGTGAGGTTTTAAGTATAGGGCTAAAACAAAAAAATCACAGGTCAATTTATAAAATTAAAGGTAATATTCTTAAAAACGTAAAAATTGTTAAAGATTTAGGCGTATATGTAACTGAAAACCTAAAATTTTCTGAACACTGTCAATTGTTATTAAAAAGTGTTATGACACTTTTTAATTTCCTCATTAATTTTTCAAACGTTTACATCAAATTCTCCTGAAAGTTTGTTGAAAGCTTTTATTACTTTTTAAAATTTATTGAAAGCTTTTAGAGTATTGTAGTGTTGTTTGGAATCTGTATCAGCAAAAAGACATAAATATTATTGAAAATGTACAAAAAAGCTTTGCAAGGCGACTGTTTAAAAGATGTTAAATTCCTTATGTAGGTTAAGAAAATTGATTAAAATATCATGGGTGGCGCGGGAGCGCCACGGGTCGATTTAGCCCCGTGGCGCCGCACCAACCATAATTAGAGAACTGAGTAAATTTTTAAACTCATGTTTATCTCCTTCTTCTTCTTATTATTATTATTATTATTCTAACACTCAATTCTTAAAATCGATATTCCTCCTTCGTTACTGATTGATCAAAAATAAACATGAGCTTTTTGGAAAGAACAAAGAATTACGCAACTTTCTTAGGAGCCACTTTTTTTATTTAGGTTCTTGTTATCGATTTATCGATCAAAATAATAAATTGAAAAAATAGGCAAATAAAACCTCCCAACCGTACAATAACAGCTTTTTGGCAACAATAAGGATTGTACAGAGCAGACAACGAATAGTCCCTCATTGAAACCGCACAAAAAAGCAGACCGGTTTTAATTGGTGGCAGAAACCGAACCAGTTCTCAGCGCCATCTGCTTCAACCGAGCAGAAAACGGCGAAAACAACAGAGTACTTTTTTTATTTCTTACATTACTGATGACAAAATTAATTCAGTTTTATTAAAAAATAATAATGTGTCCGTGGCGCGGGAGCGCCACGCGGAGGTTTAGCCCCACGGCACGCACGGCACCACAGCACACTATGATTAGAGAACGTTGGGTAAATTTTTAGTAATTTATGTTCATCTTCTTCTATTTATTATTAAAATTTTAACGCTCATTATCTTAAAATCAATATTCTTAATCGTTCACCTGGCGATTTAACCCTGCGGTACCACACCAACTATAATCAGAGAATCTGGATAAAATTTGTAATTTATGTTCATCATCTTTTTCTTTTAATTTTTTTATGGACCTACCTAGCATTACAAAAATTTGGGTCCGCGGTCCCGCCGCGAAATCAGAATTCGTTATGAAACCAATGATTTTTACCAAATTTTTTCTAAAACCAGATATTAAACAACTATAATGAAACAAATTCGTGTATTTTTGTTAACTTTTGACGATTATTTCGAGCTATATTTAGCGTAACTAAGGTTTCTCATATGTAAATTTTTTTGAATAATCAGGAAAAAAAGCATTTTGTGATGCTTAATTAAATACAAAACGACCACTAAATATTTTCAATTAGATGTTTTATTTGTATATAGTATTTCAAGTTTCAAAAATAATACAAAAACATAAATTTAATTTGAGAGGAACTTTGTTTCGTGGTGGGACCGCCGACCCAATTTTCGTTATGCTAGGTAGGTCCATTCCTAAAAAATAATTGTAATCATCGGTGGCGCAGGTAGCGCCCACTGCGATTTAGCCCCACGGCACCGCGACAACTATAACTAGAGCACCTGGTAAATTTTTTAATTCATGTTTATCATCTTTTTCTTCTTATTATTATTTATATTTCAAAAAATATAATTCCAATCATCGGTGGTGTGGGGGTGCCACACTGCAATTTAACCCACGGCACCGCGCCAACTATACTTAGAGAACGTGAGTAAATTTTGTAATTCATGTTCATCATCTTCTATTTATTATTTTTTTTACTTTAAAAATTATAATTGCAATCATTGGCGCACGGCATCGCGCCAACTATATTTAGAGAACGTAAGTAAACTTTGCCTAGAGCACCACTGCACCGCACTAACTATAATTAAACAACGTGGGTAAATTTTGTAATTTAAATTCTTCTTCTTGTTATTATTTTTTGTTTAAAAAAGTATATCTTGGCAACGAAATGATTATAAACATATGTCATTGCGCAGCTAAAACTATAGTTTATTAGGCTATTTTTTAATTTAATTCAAAAAAAGTGGTAGACTAGCCTTGAAAAATGCTCTAAGAATAAAGCAGGAAAAAGGGGCGATTTTTCCCCGCGCGTATGTTTAGACAGAGAAGATGTGGACTAGTCTGAGATGGACATTATGTGGATTATAGGAAATTTGCATTTGGTTTGGCCAGCTGCTCACTAAATAAAAATTTCTACCATATGATAATGATTTGTTTATACATTGATCTAATCACACAGCACTGTCGTATTCTTTAGTTTGATGAAATGTCAATTCAAAAAATCATACTCACAGCATTCTTTGACAAGCGCGAAATCGCCACTTTTTCAATTAGAAGGTTATATTTGTATGTGTAGGAAACAACTATAAGTTTGAAAAAGTGGCGATTTTGCGCTTGTCAAACAATGCTGTGAGTATGATTTTTTGAATTGACATTTCATCAAACTAAAAAATGCAACAGTGCTGTGTGATTAGATCAATGTATAAACAAATCATTATCATATGGTAGAAATTTTTATTTAGTGAGCAGCTGGCCAAACCAAATGCAAATTTCCTATAGTCCACATAATGTCCATCTCAGACTAGTCCACATCTTTTCTGTCTAAACATACGCCCGGGGAAAAATCGCCCCTTTTTCCTGCTTTATTCTTAGAGCATTTTTCAAGACTAGAATTTAAAATTACATATTTATAAATAGACGTAATGTCTGTCTGTCTGTCTGTCTGTGTCTGTCTGTCTGTGTGTTCTCTAACTTCTCCCTAACCACCCAACGGATTCAGGTTAATGAGGTATCAATGAAAAGCTTATACCCCAGGGAGACTCGTAAATGGATCAAAATTTTGAAAAATTTTACATGGACATTTTTACACTGGACATTTTGACCAAAGGGGGATTTTCACCCTATGGATTTTGGAACTTAAAAAAAAATTTGTTTTTGATTTGGCTTAAACTTATTAGTAAGAGTAATTAGCCAATGTAAACCAGAATATCATATTTTTTTGAAAACCATGAACATGGACATCTTTATACTGGATAGCATTTTTCACTAAATAAGGGAATCCCCAACCACGGAAAGGATTGGACTAAATAATATATCATTGCAAAGCTTACAGAAAGGGGAATATTATAAAAGGCATGAAATTTTTAAAAAAATTGCATGGACATCCTTAGGTTGGACAACGCATTTTCACAAAAAAGAGGCCCTATGGACTTTGAAAGTTGAAAAAAAATTTGTCTTTGAATTGGATCAAACTTATTGGTTAGAATAATTAGTCAATGGAAAGCCAAAATATTTTTTTGAAAAGATAAACATGGACATCTAAATACTGGGCAACATATTTTCGCTAAAACGGGGAAGGACCCTACTCTTCAACCGCAGAACGGATTAGGCTAAATGAGATATCATGCAAAGCTTACAATTTGGGGAATGTCATAAAGATATTAAAATTTTTAAAAAAATCGTATGAACATCTTTAGGCTGGACAACGCATTTTCACAAAAAGTGGCTCTATGGACTTTAAAAATTGAGAAATTTTTTGTCTTTGAATTGGCTTAAACTTATTGGTTAGAGTAATTAGTCAATGGAAAGCCAGAATATTATGTTTTTTTAGAAAAGATGTACATGGACATCTTAATACTGGACAACATATTTTCACCAAAGAGGGGAAGGCTTCTACTCCCCAATCGCAGAACGGATTAAGCTAAATGAGATATCATTGCAAAGATCACAGTCTGGGGAATTTCATAATGAGTGTCGAATATATAAAAAACAACATAAACATTTACATCTTTATGCTGAACAAAAAATTTTCACAAAAACGGGGATGGGCTTGCCTCTCAAACCGCAAAAAAGATTGGGCTAAATGAGATATCATTGAAAAGCTTATAGTTCGGGGAGTATCTTCATAAAGCTGTTGAAATAAATAAAACTAACATGGACATCTTTATACTGGACAACACATTATCACCAAAAGTGGGTACGGACCTGTCTTCCAACCACAAAGCAAATTGGACTAAATAAAGTCTCATTACAAACCTTGCAGTCCAGGGAATATCATGGAAGGGTTGAATTTAAAAAAAAATAGCAAATGAATCCAAAAAATATATACAGGAAAAATTATTTGTCATATGGCTGACACGGGCTACTTGTGTTATAAAATTGTACACAAAAAAACAAACATCAATCCCAACGACTTTTTATTTTTAATAATATAATAAATATCTACAAGAAGTTACGCATTCAGAATAAAGGTTCAAAAAAGTAGAGTGAATGCAAGAAATGTTTATTTTAGTAATAGAATTGTTTCTAAATGGAATGCATTATCACTGGAACAAGTGTCAGCCGCTTGATTACAAGCTTTTAAAAAAGGTCTTGAATATGGTTCATGTTAGGGCTTTAATAGCCTTTGAACCATATTCTAGTTTCAACTTTGTTTTTGATTTGTTGTCTTGCAACCGTAATCGGTTTGCAGTTGTGATACTTTTGTTTTGTTGTTGGTTTTTACTGGAATAAAAATTTGACTTTGACCTTGACTTTTATTTAATTAAACAGCATTTTATGTTTATCATTGATTCGAAAACTTTATTAAATACAATGTTTTGTTTTGAAATTCAAGACAATGACTTTTCAAATTTTAGAACAAAGTGCAGTTTAATTTAGCTTACTTCTAAGTTTTAATCGGTCATATTTCAATGGAACTGATAGTTGGTCTGCACTAAAATAAACAACATTATAATGAACATAATTTATCTAAACAATACTTTAAACTAATAACTTTTCTTTTTTTTTTTCTTTTTTTTATCAGAAACGTTAATATTTATTGAGTTTTATAAAAAATTGTTTATTTAAAAACTCGGAAAATTCTGTAACAGCCATACAAACTGGTATAATTTTGCACCATCGGTATAAAGAACATAGAGCGCAAGTTTGGAACAGGAACGGCTCACCTTCAAAAAAGGCCCGGCACAAAATAGTCCTGAAAAAAATCACAGCTGGCACAAAAGAGTCCTGGCACAAAAGAGTCCCGGCACAAAAAAGTCCTGAAGAAAATGCGTTCATGCGCCCAAGCTCTTCAAGCGCTGAGGTCGGCACAAAAGAGTCCTGGCATATAAAATCAATTTTTCACAGCTCTCATACAATGTTCACACCTCAGCTGTCTTCCAGTTTATGACGTATTTCAACACGTCTCTACTCTGACATAATGAGTCAAAAGCGTCGTAAAATACCCGTAACTTTGACTCTTTTTATATTCTAACACATAAATAATCCAAACAAAATGAGTCACGTTGATTTTATACTGATTGTGACTCTTTGTCAAAGTAACGACGAACAGTTAATTTAAAAGATTTTTAGCTAAAATTTTTTTTAAAGTTGCTATTTTTTTCTTGGGAAAACAAATGTTTATTCCAATAATTACAGTTTTCAATCCTTTTATTAGCGGGCTGGAGAAAAGTTACCCAGATTTTTTAATGTGGTTAAAAACCCAGATAGTTACCCAGATTTTTTAATGTGGTTTTACGTTTTTTGAGCTAAAGAACGATTCTATGTATTGTCTCGTATGTGATAACGTTTGCGTTAGACTTCAAAAGAATTTCAAAAGTTTCTGTAAATTTAAAAACATTTTTTTGAAGACCGCTAATATTTTAACAACAACTTAAAACCTTGGGGCATTTTCATAAAATTATACGCTTAATTCATTATGTGCAGTAGTTGCGTTAACGAGTCATTATTGACTAATCAAATAAGTTTTAATCAAATACAAAACTAATAATTAATCACCAACATTTTTATTGTAAATAAATAATAAAGCGTTTCAGTAAAAAAATCGTATTTAACATTTTTAAATTGTTTTGTTCTTTTTCCCTAAAAAATTTTTTGAGTTTAGTGAATATACTGCGTATTTTGTGGTGTTATGTCATTTAAAGTTATGCTCAATAGTTTTGCTTTTCTGGTGTATTTATTTGATTTGCGTTATGATCAGAAGGATTTTAAATAAAACATTTCGCATTAATAATTCGTGTAATTTGCGTAATTCAAATGCCAAGTATTCAGTAAAAAGTTGACAAATATTTGGTTAAATAGCTGCCAACACTTTCACTAAGCATCTGATAATAAAGCTACTATTTGGTAAAAATTACCAACTAGTTTCGAAAAATCAACCAAATATTTAGTTAAAAAACACAGAATAATTAAATTTAAAAAATACTAAATAGTTGTTAAAAAAGTACAGAAACCTGTATGTCGTTTTTTACTCGTTATTTGGTTAAAAATCAGCAAATGGGCGGAAAGAGTGTCTTTTTGTTTTTTTGTTTGTTTTTTTTTAAATCTGTAGTTGTGCGCAATCGCACGCAAAAAGTCCCAGTGGTCTAGTCATCTTGTTTCTGATCTGCGGTCGTTCTTACAATTACGATTAAAACAGTAGTTTGATAAAAATTCTAATATTTTAACAATGAACAAAAAATTTATGCCAACTAAAATCATTACTTCCTCAGCGTTCGCAGCGCTTGGGCACATGAACGCATTTTCTCCAGGACTCTTTTGTGCCGGGACTCTTTTGTGCCAGGACTCTTTTGTGCCAGCTGCGATTTTTTTCAGGACTCTTTTGTGCCAGGACTCTTTTGTGCCGGACCCAACAGGAACTTATGAAGCCTTCACAAGATTACGAAAACTTAGAGCCGTAAGAATAGGGATTTGAAGCTTTAAATAAAAAAAATAATTGGTAAGTTTAAGTTTAGGCTTAAGCTTAATCGCAACTAGAAATCATAAAATTTAAATTTTCAGGAAAAATCCACCCAAAAAATCTTTGATTCATTTAAAACAATTAATATTTCTTTATTAAAATGATAAAATTGTATCAGTAAATATATAAAAAAATAAATTTTGTAATAATTATACGAACAAACATTCCCTTACTTATGAAATAAACTAATATCTATAATTCGCTTAAGCTTAAGTACCTTAAAGTTGGGGGAATGTTTGAAAGTTCCAGTGCATTAAATACAGTGGATTCTGAATCAGATATACTTGATGATTTTCTTCCGTGACGTTTTGCGTCTAGTATACAATTTGTTGCGTGGTCGGTGCCAGCTCTTGGCCGGGATCTAAAAATTAAAAATTTTGCGACGATGTATGTGCTATTTTAAATTTATTAATTTTTAATCTTTTTTAGTTCATTGTTTGTATTTATTTATTATCAAATATGGGCAATTTTAACTTTTTTAAAATAAAAATTTTCACCAAGAACTCTCTCAGCTATGTTGTTTAAAGGTTCAAAGTAATTTTTTACAAATTTTTAAAATTTTGATAGACAGTAGACACATGTAGGTGTAACCACATTTTTAGCTTTATCCATGCTTTATCTCACATAATTTTTGTTATTTCATTCCAGTAAAATATCATGCAATTATATCAATAATATTTGTAATGTATGTTATTGTTACAAATATGCAAGATGCTATTAGTATGCTACACAAAAATGTAGTTGTGTGTGGTTTTAATTTAATTTAAATTAAATTAAAGTTAATTTATAAAGCTCAAGCTCGCATTAATTTAGCAACAAATAAATTTTCTTTTTTTTCGTTTTCGAATTTCTGATGTATTTTTTAAGCATTTATTGAATCTATTATTTTACTTTGAACTTTCTTACTATAACTTCTATATTTCATCTTCAATACATTTCAAAAAAGACTAATAACACAAGGCTATGTGAAGATTTTACGATTTTTTTTATTTCAGAAAATTTTATAAAGATTTTTTAAAAAGGTGTCTTACATGGAACTTCCAATCCAAAAACTACAGATAGAATTTCTCGCACTTAAAGTGGGGGTGTACTCGTAATCTGGTAGCAGCAGCTGCTCCATTTTTTGCTTGGCTTCCCATCTAAAACAATTTTTTTGTATAAAGCATAATGACGTATCATAATTAAATCAAAAATGTATACACAACATAAATAAAATGATATCATGCTCCGGAGCTCTGTTATTAAATAAGCTATGAAATATATTTTAAGACACTGTATTTTAAGGCTATTGTTTTGTTTTTGATACATTTTGAAAAAATTTAGTAGTCACCCCTGGGAGCTAGCCTGATTGAGCAAAAAAATGATCTACCTGGTCTTTTGGAATCAAAAAATTTCGTGTTTATGTGTATTTTTTTAAAAAAGGCGAGTAATTGACAGCAAACAAATAATAGATGGATATTCATAATAATTTTTTAGACTCTAAGCCTTACATACGTAACAAAAAACTTTGGTTTAAAGGTTGTTCAGGTTTAATCAACAAATAGAATTATTTTTTTGCGTTTTTTTCTTGAGTGTGACTTGTATATTTCACGAAACGTTTTTTTTTAATATTTTTACAATTATTTTAAACTAAAATATTTTATTTTGTTTTTATATTTGGAGGGGCCAGAATTATATTCCAGTGACTGACGATCGATTTTTTACCACAATGGTAGAAAAAAAGGTACAAAAGAAAACACAAAAACTAAAAAAATCTATAACTATGATTTTAGTAATAATGTTTTTATAACTTTATTAAGTTCATTAGAATTAGACTAAAAATAAAAAAACTGCTTTATAATGTTGGACAAATTAATAAATGTTAGAAAAATCTGCACATGCTTTTTAAAGTAATACACGGCAAAACTTTGCGAGCAAAAAAGTATTTTAATTTTAAGAGATAAAACTCAGGGTTTAAGTTGCCCTATTTTTAATTTGTTTTACTTTTTTTTTGATATA
Organism: Microlaimidae sp. YZB2_3; assembly: GCA_030248175.1. Lineage (NCBI taxonomy): Eukaryota > Metazoa > Nematoda > Chromadorea > Desmodorida > Microlaimidae > Microlaimidae sp. YZB2_3. The sequence continues at coordinate 17,044 of JASAMX010011538.1, read as the reverse complement.
TTTAAAATATTAAGGACCAAGATACAAATTAGGAACAGAATATTATTAAGTTTTCACCTGTCTTGCTGCTCTTGTAGCATTTGATTAATTTTGACTTCCATTTCAATTTCCCTTTTTATTTCTTCTACAAGGCCGTCTTCAGGCTGAAATAGTTTAAATAAGCCGTTGCAATTACGTTTGCATTAATATTAGGCCTACACTTATAAAAAATTTGGTTACAAAGTCTTAACAAAAATATATATACAGTCCCGAGCAGAAATAAAGGTCATTTTTCATACGCAGGCAATAGCCGTTATGCGCGTCTCCGCGCGAATAAACATTATAGATTGCGGCATGAAGGGAAGCAGTGCAAAAAAATAGCTTTGCATTTTGCCTATATATAGCCGGCCGCCTCCTCTAAGCGCATTTGCGCGTGCCCGCGCGCATATGCGTTCTAAGGCTCTTGTTGTTTTCCCTTCATGAAGAATTCAAAACATTGTTTGTAAAGCATAAAAAAACCTTTAAACACAAAGTGTTTAACGTTTAAAATAAAATTTTAAACGTTACAAATTAAAAAAATATAAATATGTCTTATATAAACAAACGAGCCATTCAAAACACATTTATAGGCCATTTACGAATATTTCTTATTTTCCTTTTCTTATGGACCTCGTCGCCATAACGCTTATGCGTCCATACGCTTATTCCCAACGCGTCCGAAAACAACCTTTATTTTTGCCCCGGACTGTAATGTGCACTGATAAAAATTTTCAAGTGATAATCTGAAAATTTCCGGAAACATAGAAATAAACCTTCGTTTTTTAACGCTTGTCGACATTTTAACAATGAAATTTATTTCTACGTGTTTTTGTATAAACTTTAATTTTTTTTTAAGTTAATAAACTCTCACAAGAATTTTAAATTCTTAACACAAAAATAGTGTTTTGGTGGTTAAAGTTTTGCCTTTACAATCGTCTGAAAATCACAATTATAATTTAATCATAATTGTACTGCAGGCATTTTTTTTAAATTGAAACATTTGCGTAAAAAAGTCGCATAACGTTGGTCAATTTTTTTTCACTAAAAAACACAATGCAAGTTTAAAAATCCACAAAATCAAATATAAATTATAACATTAATTAGTTAGCTTAATTCTCGTTACCGTATGTTGTTCAATCATTTGGTGGTACATTATGTAAAATATGACTCCTGAAAACAAGAGCAACATTCCAGTGATATAAAAAACGTCACTGTTTCCTTTTATTCCTTGGATTACAATGTTTTTAATTGAATGTGGAACTTCTAATCGGCAACAGGATTGAATGATTAAATCACAACTGGTTCCATTATGGTTATTGGCCATTTTATATATAGATCATATGTATCATACTTCGTCAAGTTATTCATATACTACGATAAAAATTCACCTAGATTTGCGGTAAATACAAATAAATCGCAACTCTAAACAAAATGTTGCGCACTGAGAAAAACTTAAATGCGCATTTTCCTCCTATGTTATTTTTATGATAATTATAACTAACAAAAAGTTGTTAACTATAATTATAGATCAATGTATTCAATCAGCTACAATTTAAATTATTAAAATGATATATAATTGTTATATTTTGTCGGAAATCAGGGTTATTTATAAATTTTTCGGTGCAAATTATTTTTAAACATTCTATTACGACGCAAAATTTAAATGTAGTGTAGTACCTGAAAAAAGTAACATGGAATGGAGACGAGTGGAAAACCAAAAAGAAAAAATTGAATGACATCACACGGGGTTTTTTAATTATAACATTACACTGATTTTTAATGTATTTTTTCATTTAACCTTTTTATTGATACTTGTTTTGTAACAGGGAAGATTAAAAATTATTGCTATGAAAAATTTTAATAACAGCTGTTTATTTTTATTTACCAATGGCCAAAAAGCTGACAAATATTTACATAGAGGAAATAATAGGCTGCTTCGATTTTTTACAAAAGTTCAATGAGTTTTATATTTCTTAAAGTATTTTTACAATCAAAAATTTTTTCGCTTATGAGAATGAACGTTATTTTAGTGAATATAAAATAAAAGTGTAAGGACTTAATGGCTTGTAGTACAGTTTCATAATTCTTTCACAGCGTACTATATAAAAATAATCATAAATGCATGCATAACTTTCACTTATTTTCTGTCTTTTTATTAATATGAATAATCATTACCGTATTTTTAAACGCGAGCATCTTAGGGTGTAAATCAAGTCAAGTCAATCAAGTTAAGTTCAAGTCGTTGAATCACTCGGGTGGGTGGTTTTGAACCCTAAAAAAAAGTGCTGCGAGTTATACTGTAAAGAGGCGCGACCCCAAGTAAATGTGTTGATGCCATCCAAAAATATTTAGAAACGTACTTATCTTGATTTTCTGCAATTATTTTTTCTGTTGATTAGTCGATTTTATACATGTCGATTTTATAAGCTTTATAGTCTAATATTTTCTTGTTTTAAAATAAATTACTTTAAAGTAGTTTTACAATTCAGGTTTATATTTTAATTCACAGTAATATTTTTAGCCTAAACTGATTGGTTTTATCGTTGAAAATTATCGGCTCACCTTCAAAAGAGTCCCGGCACAAAAGGGAGTCCTGAAAAAAACCAAGCTGGCACAAAAGAGTCCTGAGCACAAAAGAGTTGGCGGCACAAAAGAGTCCTGAAAAAATGCGTTTATGCGCCCAAGCGCTTTGAGCGCTGAGGTCGGCACAAACGAGTCCTGGCATAAAATCAATTTTTCACAGCTGACATACCAATGTTTTTCACACTTTCAGCTGTCTTCCAGTTTATGAAGTATTTTAACACGTCGTTACTCTGACATAATAATTCGAAAGCGTTGTAAAATACTCGTAACTTCGACTTTTTTTTATCTTAACACATAAATAATTCAAACAAAATGAGTCACGTTGATTTTATACTAATTTTGACTCTTTGTCTAAGTAATGATGAACAGTTAATTTAAAAGATTTTGAGCTATTTTTTTTTAAAGCTGCTATTTTTTTCTTTGGGAAAACAAATGTTTATTCTAATAATTACAGTTTTCAATCCTTTTATTAGCGGGTGAGAAAACTTACCCAGATTTAATGTGGTAAAAACCCATAGCATCTACCCGGATATTTTAATGTGGTTTACGTTTTTGAGCTAAAAAACTATTTTATTGTTGAATGTGATAACGTTAGCTAGGGTTCAAAAAAATTTTTCACTAAGCATCTGATAGAAATTTTCACTAAGCATCTGATAATAAAACTACCGTATCGGAAAAACACAAAAAACACTCTCTCCTGCTGATTTGCTGATTTTAACCAAATAACGAGTAAAAAACAACCAAATATTGTTATACCTCCAGACCACTACAGGTTTCTGTACTTTTTTGCCAACTTTTAGTATTTTTTAAATTTTATTATTCTGTGTTTTTAACTAATATTTGGTTGATTTTTCGAAAGAGTTGGTAAGTTTTTTTCCGGATAAGTAGTAGTTTTATTATCAGATGCTTAGTGAAAATTTCATTATCAGATGCTTAGTGAAATTTTTTTGAAGTCTAACGCAAACGTTATCACATACGAGACAATACATAGAATCGTTTTTTAGCTCAAAAAACGTAAAACCACATTAAAAAATCTGGGTAAATATATGGGTTTTTAACCACATTAAAAAATCTGGGTAAGTTTTCTCCAGCCCGCTAATGAAAGGATTGAAAACTGTAATTATTAGAATAAACATTTGTTTTCCCAAGAAAAAAAATAGCAACTTTAAAAAAAAAAATAGCTAAAAATCTTTTAAATTAACTGTTCATCATTACTTAGACAAAGAGTCAAAATTAGTATAAAATCAACGTGACTCATTTTGTTTGGATTATTTATGTGTTAAGATAAAAAAAGAGTCAAAGTTACGAGTATTTTACGACGCTTTCGACTCATTATGTCAGAGTAACGACGTGTTGAAATACGTCATAAACTGGAAGACAGCTGAAGTGTGAACATTGTATGTCAGCTGTGAAAAATTGATTTTATGCCAGGACTCTTTTGTGCCGACCTCAGCGCTCAAAGCGCTTGGGCGCATAAACGCATTTTTTCAGGACTCTTTTGTGCCGCGACTCTTTTGTGCTAGGACTCTTTTGTGCCAGCTGTGGTTTTTTTCAGGACTCTTTTGTGCCGGGACTCTTTTGAAGGTGAGCCGATAATTTTAAATGATAAAACCAATCAGTTTAGGCTAAAAATATTACTGTGAATTTAAATATAAACCTGAATTGTAAAACTACTTTAAAGTAATTTATTTTAAAACAAGAAAATATTAGACTATAAAGCTTATAAAATCGACATGTATAAAATCGACTAATCAACAGAAAATAATTGCAGAAATCAAGATAAGTACGTTTCTAAATATTTTTGGATGGCATCGGAACACATTTACTCTGGGTCGCGCCTACTTACAGTATAACTCGCAAGCACGTTTTTTTAGGTTCAAAACCACCCACCGAGTGATTCAACGACTTGAACTTAACTTGATTGACTTGACTTGATTTACACCCTAAGATGCTCGCGTTTAAAAATACGGTAATGATTATTCATATTAATAAAGAGCAGAAAATAAGTGAAACTTATGTTTGCATTTATGATTATTTTATATAGTACGCTGTGAAAGAATTATGAAACTGTACTACAAGCCATTAAGTCCTTACACTTTTATTTTATATTCACTAAAATAACGTTCATTCCCTAAGCAAAACTTTTGATTGTAAAAATACGTAAGAAATAAAACTCATTGAACTTTTGTAAAAAATCGACAGCGTACTATTTCCTCTATGTAAATATTTGTCAGCTTTTTGGCCATTGGTAAATAAAATAAACAGCTGTTATTAAAATTTTGCATAGCAATAATTTTTAATCTTCCTTGTTACAAAACAAGTATCAATAAAAAGGTTTAAATGAAAAAATACATTAAAAATCAGTGTAATGTTATTATTAAAAAACCCCGTGTGATGTCATTCAATTTTTTCTTTTTGGTTTTCCATTCGTCTCCATTCCATGCTAATTTTTTCCGGTACTACACTACATTTAAATTTTCGTCGTAATAGACTGTTAAAAATAATTTGCACTGAAAAAATTTATAAATGACCCTATCTTCCCAACAAAATATAACAATTATATATCATTTTAATAATTTAAATTGTAGCTGATTGAAATACATTGATCTATAATTATCGTAACAACTTTTTGTTAGTTATAATTATCATAAAAATAACATTGGGGGGAAATGCGCATTTAAGTTTTTCTCAGTGCGCAACATTTTGTTCAGAGTTGTGTTTTTTTTTGTATTTACCGCAAATCTAGGTGAATTTTTATCTCGGTGTTATGTAAAAATTTTGTGTGAATATGAATGTCCATTTTTTAATAGTAAACTATTATTGTTTTTAAGCTAGAACACCAGTTAGATTTTGTCGACAGATCTTTTCTAATTAATTTTTACTAACGTAATTTGACCTGCTCATTCAATTTTTGACATTAATTTTTCTTAAAAAATTGTTATTGTAAACAATTTATAAATAACACCAATAAAATACATGTCAAAAATACATTATATTATAATAAAATTCATTACCAAAATCTTTTTTTTTCATTTTTGATTTAGCGTATCTTGAATAAAAAACACTTTTCAATTAAAAAGTTTAAAATTAAAAAAAAAAAATTTTTCGACGTTAAAAATATTGTCTGCGAGAGACTTGAACCTACGGGTAAGATCCGAGTCCAACAGGTTAACCACTCTGTTACTGGCCCATCTGATATCTCTCTGGTAAAAGATACTTTTAAACAAACGTGTCGAAATTAGTTTTTCGGCGTCAAATCAAAAAAATTTAAATGAAAATTAAAAAATTTGATTCGCTCAGATTTTAATGAAAGTTTAGAAATAGTTAGACACAAATCTAATCAATACTTTAAATTGTATTTGATTAAAAAACTAATTCAGGATTTTTTTATTGGATTTTTCTTTTAAAAACATCGATTTTTTTAATTTTTTTAAAATTTTAAAATACGTTTTACTCCAAACCACATCTAAATATTGCCCCCTTTTTTCCGTTAACTTTTTATAAAATTGCAGGAAAAACTGAGCGAATCAAAATTTTTAAATGACCAAAAACTGTTTTTTGAGCTTTAAATTCATCAAACTATATCTCGAAGTAAAACATTCGGTAAACGAAGAAACTATTACCGTTGGATACATCTATGAGCTTTCGATCGCACTATATTTTTGTCAGACAAAAATTAATATCTAAGTTGATATCTAACTTTTTATATTGTATTGTATTGTATTGTATTGTATGGTTCTGAAAAGAAGACGTCACTATTAGTTTGAACGAAAACAAAAAGTTTGACTCGGTACCGTACCTTTAAGTAATCCCAGTATGAACCATATCTAACACTTTTTTAAAAGTTAATAATGAAGTGGCCGAGACTTGTTCTGGTGTAAATTTATTCCTTATTCAGGCAATTCTATTTCTAAAAAAACTTACGTACAATTATTCTACTCTTCAGAATTTCTAGTTTAAATCTGTAACCTCTTATAGGATGTGTGTTAAATGTGAAAAAATCTTGAGCTTTTACATTTGTTTCATTATAAGCAATTTTATAACACTGTTTTAGATCAAAAAGACCAACGTTCTGATAATTTCAGCGGTTGTAAAAGTGTTCATTTTTTCTTTTTTTTGGGATTCCAAAAAAGTGCGCACCTTGGTTTTAAAATTTTTTGACTGAAACCACTAAAAATCATAACTTAATTACATACATAGGCGACTTTTGATATGTCGCTTGCATAAAAAACTATTTTTAAGCTTACAACATGCTATCAAAAACGATACTTTCAAGCATTCCAAGCTCTTTTGTTGGCAGCAGAAAAGTTTAAATTGAAAAGGTTTGCAAGAATAGTAAACTTTAACTTTATAATGTTAGTTCTAAATTTCTTAAAATTATTTTTTATATTAAAAATTGGTGGAACTAACCCCATGACAACGCTAAATAAATATGTGTTAGGTTAGCTATAGATAGATAGCAATAGATAGACTATCATTTCATTCAGTTCCGTCCTATGTTTAACGTTGGACACAACTTTTGCAGTGATAACTATCACCGTTGGCAGCCACCGGTATATCAGTATATATATATATATATATATATATATATATATATATATATATGGTATATTATGTATATATGTCATCAGGGACTCATTTTTTCTGCTTTAAAACGTGTTCAGCCCGACTGTACAAATATGCGTTAGCGCTCTGTGGTTGCCAAGATAAAAAACCAAAGCAAAAAGCTATGGGGTCGCATTCTGACGCGCGGTTAAAAGTTATCCCAGGGTAACTTTTTTTACGTGCTTAAGGATGCGAGTGAAAAATCAATTTCACCTAGGTAAAAGTCGGGTTAAATTTTTTCTATTGTTTTAAGAATAAGAATTTATCCAACTGCAAAGGTGGTTAAATATTTTCTCCAGTAGGATTAATTTACTAAAAAATAAAATACGCGCGTTATTAATTTTTTTTATTTTGCACGAGGTGGTTTTGCAGGCGCGAGAAAAAAAATTTTAAAAAAATTCATTGCAATCATTTTCTGTCCCATATGCGGCAGGTTTATTTATTTACAATATGTATTTATTTTTTTATTTTCATTGAAATGGATTTATCGAGGTAAATATAAGGGTTTTTTCAGAATGCGACCCCAGTTTTGATTGAACGGAAGATTTGATTTTAAATTCTAATCAATGATATTTCTGCTTTTTTTTGTTTCACAAATAACAAAATGAAGAGGCCCATTTCATAAAAATCTTTGTAATTGTATATTAATAAACGCATTTAAATGTGTCCTATTTTATTAATTTAAAAAATTACGTACATAACTGTGAAAGTTGCGGCGAAATTTGTAGTTTTTTTTATTTCTAAACGTAATTTTTTAGGATACTTTTTGTTTAAAAATACAAAAGTAAAAAATATGCGTTTATTAATTTATAATCGACCAAAGTCACGTAAGATGTATTGAGGTGTGGAAAGTGCGTTCGCAACTGTCAAATCACCTTAATTGTTTGTTGGAAAACCGCGCAAATATTACTAAACGTACTATTACTAATCTGAACATCATACACAACAACCAATAAGCTGCACGCCAACTATTGTCATGCAAATTAAATCACATCGTATGCAAATTATTCCTTACGTGACTTTGGTCGTTTCATGAAATAAACCCCAAAAGTTTTTTTACAAAACTAATAAATTAATTAACAAACAAACAAAACAATAGCATTTTTATTATATCTGAAAATTCAAAAACGTTACAGAAAAATTCAAACCGAGCTGACCTCGATAAATTGCATTGTTAAATCATCTAGTAACAACAAAATAATTTTAAATTTTCAGCAAAAACTGTTAAAGATTAAAGTTTTAGTATTTTATTATACCAACAAATTAATATAAATTACTCAATATAGACAAGAAATATCCATTTTTTAACGGCGAAACTTGACTAAGTTTTGTATATTTTATGAAAAGCGGGATTTAAAAAAATTAGTGTTGCAATTCGTTTTGTAAACGTCATAAACACACAATTTTAAATGGTTCTCTCATTTCTCCCAACAATTATACGGGGTCAGCCACATTTAGTACAATCATAATGTTTTTACATTATCGATTATTAAAGTTGCTAAATCGTAAATTGTGTCAGCTACGTCATAAAATTTAATGTTGTACATCTCACAAAACAGTGCAGGCAATTTTAATATTGCGTTATCAGGAAAATTGCTAACAATTGTAATAAAATTATTTCAATAGGCTATATTTATGAGTGATTTCTTAATATGGGGCCATTCCAATACTTTGATCCCATTCATTTTTATCACCTAAAACTGAAAAATACATAAATATTTTTATTAAAAATGTTTTTATTAATGTTGCTATAATTTGTTAGTATATTTATATAAGGAATATAAATGTAACAAAAGAGTTTTAAGGTAATAACGAAAATTACTATTATATTAAAAAAATTCATTTGTGTAATTTTTCGTCACAAATTGACAAAAACATTTCATACTTCGTCCAAAGTTTCCATAAGAAAAAAATCAAAAATTTATTTTGGGTGGTTTAAAAGAGTTTTTTGATATTTATTCCTGTATATTTGGCATTTTAACTATAAAAAAATGTATAAAGTTTATTTAGAAAACACTTTGAGATTACCAAAAATAGAGCTTATGTATTGTTTTTTGTACACTTTGGACGAAGTGTTTCCCGGCCATAAGAGGTTTAAAATTTGTACTGAAAAGTTGGACACTTAATTGTTCTGTTTTGTTTTGGTTATTAGAATAAACAACTTAGAACTTAAGCAACAATACTTCTATCACTTAAAAAATAATGCGAACCGATCATTTAAAGAAACAAAGAACAATAAATAACAGGACGTGGTTATTAGAAAGTGGTTCAATAGCTTATATTATAAGCACCAAAATGAACCACTCATTATAGACTTCTTAAAACACTCATTATAGGTAAAAATTTGGCTGATACTTATTTTTGCAAATGTGCATTGCATTTAAAAATTATTCTATTAGAAATATAAAATCTTCTTAAATTTATTCTACTTTTTTGTACTTTACTTTTGTAATTTTTAACGAGTATGTAGTACTTGTAGAATTATAATTAAACTTAAAAAAATTTTGAGGGTTTATTTTGGTCTGCACATATTATTTTATAACATTCTGAAACATGAATTATATTTCTTCTTTGTTGTAATTTTTAAAGATTTAAATCATTTAATCTATCATCAAAATTTAATGGACGCAAATTACAAACTTTAAACAATCTTTGTGTAAAAGTTTTTTAAAATCTTTCAATTAAATTGATGTCCCGTTTTGTGTAAGGATTCCATACTACACTTGAAATACTCCAGCGTAGGTCTAACATATGCAGTGTAGGCGAGTATTAAATTATGAGTTGAATTAAAACTAAAAGCTCGAAAAATTAATGAACTTATTTTTAAAGCTTTAAATTTAAAGGCTATATAAATTTACAATGTGTTGAAAATTTTAAATCTTCGGAAATATAGACTGCTAAGTCTTTAAATATTTTATTTGTTGATAATTTTTTATTATCAACAAAGTAAGTTTTTTTTTATTTGCCTGCTTTTTGTTCCAATTGGTAAAATTTCACATTTATCTACAGCTTATCTTAATTGCCAATTATCTGCCCAAAATTTAATACGATTAAGATCCTTTTGTAATTTGAAAACTTTTTCTTCCATATTGATGGGCGAAAAATCTGTGTCACCTTGGCGTCGTCTACAAACAGCTTTATCGGAGAATGCTTAACACATTCTACTAAATCATTAATGTAAATGAGAAAAAGAAATGAACCTAGAACAGAGCCTTGAGTAACAGAACTTTTTACTTTATAACATTTTGCCTCTTTACAATTAATTATTACTTTCATGCTTCTCCCTGACAAAAATCCATTAATCCAATTCAAAAACTTTCCATTTATTCCTAATTTTTTAATTTATATATTGATTGGCACCTGAACAAAATATGTTGAAAAAAGTCAAGAAGTTCATCTTTAACCAGATGCTTCATTATTTTACATAAGTAAGATTTTAAAGAAACTGGACGATAATTTTTTATTATTTTTGAATCCTTTCTTATAAAGATGAATAACTAATACTATTAACCAGTCTAAAAATAGAATACTGGAATCAAACGATTTTTTAAACATTTTAGATAGTGGATCCGCAATTTCTGTTGCAGATTTTTTCTTAAAAATAAGCTGGTAAACTGTTTGGTGTTCTGGACATTTTGTTCGGTTGTTTTTTATAACTTTTAAAATGTTTTTAACACTGAAAAACATATCATCTAATGTTTTTTCATTAATTGAATGAAACTCGGGCAATTTCTCATTATTTTTAGTAACAACTGTACTAAAATAATTAGCAAAAAGTTTAGCTTTTTTTGTCAGACTCGGTATATGTGTTCTTTTAGCAATGGTAGTATATTATCTTTTGATTTAATTTTACTATTTATAAATTTGTAAAAACAATTAATATTGCCAGATTTTAATTTTTTTTTTTTGGTTAGCAATGTATTTTTGAATTATTGTCTTGTAGTCTTTACAAAGTTGATTGTATTTGTTTTTATTAGCTTCTCTTTTATTTTGTGTGTATTTACGCCACAATTTTTGTTTCTTGTTTTTTAAACTTATAATTAAAGGTAGATATTTCTTATAATTTTGTTTTTTAGCAAGTTTTTTAAGTGGTATGTCTTTTAATTCTTTCATCGATTACTTCTTTAAAACACTGCCAAAACTCTTCAATCGTCCAACTGTAAACAAACGATCCCAATTGACAGCTGATAAATACAATGCAAACGTTTTGTAATTCTCTTCAGCAAAATCGCTTACCCACTGCTCATCTAAACTTTTTTCAGAAAAAAAATTCATTGTTAATTAGAAAATACACGGATTCATGATCTGAGGTTGAAAAACCAGGATGGACTGTGGCTTCCTGCAAAATTTCAGCGTCGTTGGTTACAACAAGATTAACATTACAGATTTACATTACAGGTACCGACAAGAAAATTGTTATTTCTCGTCGGTTCTTTAACTGTTTCTCTTAAACCAAGCTCAAGAAAAAACGTGTACCATTTAAATTCATTTTGATTATTTGACTTAATTTCATGACAGGTGTAGTCAATGCCTAAAAGATTAAAATCTCCGTAACGATGATAGAACCCTTAAAATTTTCAATCATGCAAAGTAAACATTTAAAAATTAAATGGTCTTCAGCTATCGTTGTTTAAGATTCGATTCAAAGAAATTAACATATTTTCTTCTTTTGTAAATTTTAAAGTCTATTGCAATAACTTCCACATTATTATACTTATTTTCTAATTCTACTTGAATAATATTTAAGGTTGATTTACTTAAAATACAAACCCCGCCTCCTTGTTGACAATCCCGGTTTTTCCGAAAAACAGCATACTCACCAACATGATTTATCATATTATTTGTAACTGATTCATTGAATCATGTTTTTGTTACGATCAAAAAATCAAATTTACCGTACATAAAATTCTGACCAGAAACCAAAAATTAAAATTCATCCAGAGAGTTTTTAACACTTCTTGCATTAAAATATAAAAAAACTAATAGTTTTTTAACCCTAAGATCAGTTCGCTTTATTTCCTATTCAGAATCCAAATTTTTGATTTCTGTTCATCCGAATAACAGATAGCTTGCGCCGATTTTTATTACTTTCGATAATTTTCTTTTTATTGACCAGTAAATTTTTAAGAATAACATGTTGTTTATCCGTAAGCAAAGAAAGTACATATGCAGACCCGACCGTAGACATTGTGATTCTTGAAGTGTATCCGGCGGAACGAACCATGTTGTTCCTAACCCAATTTCTTCGGTTCTTCCTAATTCTACGGATCCTACGGGTTCTTAGCCGAAGGCTCAAACTTCCTTAATGGTGGCTCTAAAAACCCCGTACCATTCTACGCAATACAAAACGAATTTTCAACAGCCGCGTATGGGCGACGGTTTTCCTGAACGAAAGTGCTCAGCAATAGAGATTTATTCCTCGCTGTCACTCAGCATTTTGACCAACATATCTATAGCTTGCGTTTCCTCCACTGGAGTGCGACCTTCTTTTAAGCGGGATACCACAACCATGGTCGAGTTCTCACGCTCAGATTCCTTTTTATGTGCGCAAGCATCAATGGAAGCAGACGTGAAAAAAACTTCTTCGCAAATGTCAGCAATTGTGGTCTTATCGATGTTTTTTTTCGCTTCTAGTTTTTTTAACCGCTGGTTGATCTCATTTTTTTCCGACACTGAAGTGTATTTTTTGAATTCTATGTTTTTGGAATTAACTTTTAGTTCCGAGATTTTCACCTGAAGACGCGCATTTTCAGCTTCGACGTGCTCATTTTCCTTCTTTTTTACCATAGTTAATGTTTATAAAAAACAATTTTGAGGAACGAGAACCGGTTTAAACTGTGATAGGACCTGCACGTCAATAAAGATTGCACAGTTTAAATATTTGTATAAAAATTGAAAAAATTTCAAGAGATATTTTATGAAAAATATAATAAATTTAAGAAAACAAACGGGAAAATTTTCAAAATAATTGTTGCCTTTTCAGAATAACAATCAGAAACTATTTTCATCAATGTTGAATATTTTAAACATATAAATAATTTAAAAAAACAACGGAAATATCAGAGCAGTCAAAAAACTATAGAGGTTTTATTAATTTTTCTTTAAAAAACAACTATGAAACAAAATCAACCTATCAACAGGGATTTTTTTCATTTTTTATAATTTTTTTTATAATTCGTACCTACAAACAAACTACAATTGAGTTGTGTAATTAGATTCACCGAATAAAAAAGCCATTATTCATACGGTCTACATTTTTTAGTGAGCAACTGCACATGCCAGATGCTAAGTTACTACGGTCCACTCCACACATACGTAAACCTCTAACTAGTCTAAATCATTTGTCTAAACTTACGCTCGGAGAGAAATCGCCCTTTTTCTCGATCTAATTTTAGAAAATTTCTTATGGATTTTTTTCAGTTTTTATGACTTGTGTTATTTTCAGTGTTTAATAAGGAAACAATATTAATTTTGAATATTCGCATGTGTATTTTCTTCTCATTATTATTATTCCAACTCTCCTATTTTAACTTTTTCCCATATTTTTTTCCAAACTTGTAACTAAAAATTATAAGATAAGTTATTAAAACTGAATGATAATAAAAACCATTACCAGCACGATAAAAAGAGCGCTTTGACTCTGTCATATCTTGAATTTCCGGGATTCCACTACCGAAGCCTTGCCAGCTGTTTTTTAAATATTTTAGAAATTCACCCTTGCCTCGTTTGTGCATTACATGGTTGGAATTTTGTTTCGTGGGCATTGCGAAAGATAAAGCTAAAATCATTTAAGAGTGAGACAACACCATATTGCTAATAATAGTAAAAACTAAAGGTAAACCCAACGTGGCTGCAACAGTTGTTCGTTGGATTAAAAAATTCCTCCATTAAGTAACCATTCAAATCACGAAAATCGGACGTCACTTTATCAGCCAATTAAATTCGATTTAATACAGAGTATTTGTTTGATAAAGTGACTTTAGATTTTCGTGATTTGAGTGGTTACTTAATGGGGGGCATTTTTTAATCCAACGAACAACTGTTGCAGCCACGTTGGTTTTACCTTCAGTTTAGTTATTTTTAAAATAGAAATAAACTTTTAATAATACTGTAAAATTAAATGCAATTCGAAAATAGGATTTTTTTTGTTTTCCAGGTTTTAGGTTTATTACAAAATTGAACTCAAAATATAAAAGCTATAACTCATTAATTAAAGCTCAGTCAAAAAATGTTTTTAAGTCAAATACAAAGGGTGATATTTGTCAATGGGTTTAACGTAAATATCAATTGTTGAAGTGATTCTCCCATGGGACCACTTCAAAAATGTTTTACAAACCCGTTTTAAATGTCACACTTGCCCTAATAAAAACGGTGGTAACTCGCGTTTTTAAATTATTTTGTATTTTATACTGGATTTTTTAAATTATTTGATTTTTAAATTTAAATAATTTTCCAAATAAAAAAACAATGAAAAGTCTATAATCGAAAACCCGTTTGATTTTTGAATTACCAGTATTTTTTAAATGAAGCTGTTTTTTAATTAGCAGTTTTTTCTTGCTTAAATATCAGAAATCAGTTGGATTATGTGAATTAAAACTTACCCAAATTAAGGCATAAAACAGTCGCAATCCACAAAGCTAATAATTTGCACATTTTTAAGAACTGAGGAAAAACAAAGTATTCTTTAAGAAACTTTAGTATACTATAACAAAAAAATTATTTGTTAAACCATAGTAAATAAAAAAATTAAGATTCAACACAAAAAAATTTTTTCAGTTTTTTAATAATAAATTGTGTTGTGATGAAGTTTCAAAAATACGACCCTTTTATTAACACAAGAGACAAAAATTTTAAAAAAAAATATTAAAAAAGAATAAAATATAGTTATTTTTGTTACAATTTCTCATAAACTGGATAGCACCTAAAGAAAATATTTAACTTACTTAAAGAAGTCAGATTTATAAATTATAAATGTACTTTCTGAACATTTTTTTTTAGTTTTTGCTCTTCCTTAAAAATTAAAGATAATAACAATTGACAAAAAAATCAATCTTTTACTTACAGAAAACAAACTTTTTGCCAATGCTAAAAATTGTTGGAGATTTAAATAATGCTTTTGAATTATAATTGAATAAAATAGCAGACAGCAGAAAATTTAAATTAAATAATTAACAAAATCAGTGAAGAGCGCCGCGTGCCCTTTCCTTTATATTAAATGGTTTATGCCACTGCGAGGTTAATTGTTGCTGATAACATATGCTGAAAAAAAAACGTTAAATAGCTTTTAGGTGCTATCCAGTTTATGAGAAATTTTAAAAAAAATAACTATATTTTTTTCTTTTTTAATATTTTTTTTTAAATTTTTGTATCTTGTGTTAATAAAAGGGTCGTATTTTTGAAACTTCATCACAACACAATTTATTATTAAAAAACTGAAAAAATTTTTTTGTGTTGAATGTTAATTTTTTTATTTATGATGGTTTACCAAATAATTTTTTTGTTATAGTATACTAAAGTTTCTTAAAGAATACTTTGTTTTTCCTCAGTTCTTAAAAATGTGCAAATTATTAGCTTTGTGGATTGCGACTGTTTTATGCCTTAATTTGGGTAAGTTTTAATTCACATAATCCAACTGATTTCTGATATTTAAGCAAGAAAAAACTGCTAATTAAAAAACAGCTTCATTTAAAAAATACTGGTAATTCAAAAATCAAACGGGTTTTCGATTATAGACTTTTCATTGTTTTTTAATTTGGAAAATTATTTAAATTTAAAAATCAAATAATTTAAAAAATCCAGTAAAAAATACAAAATAATTTAAAAACGCGAGTTACCACCTTTTTTATTAGGGCAAGTGTGACATTTAAAACGAGTTTGTAAAACATTTTTGAAGTGGTCCCATGGGAGAATCACTTCAACAATTGATATTTACGTTAAACCCATTGACAAATATCACCCTTTGTATTTGACTTAAAAACACTCTACATTTTTTGACTGAGTTCTAATTAATGAGTTATAGCTTTTATATTTTGAGTTCAATTTTGTAATAAACCTAAAACCTGGAAAACAAAAAAAATCCTATTTTCGAATTGGATATAATTTTACAGTATTATTAAAAGTTTATTTCTATTTTAAAAATAACTAAACTAAAGGTAAAACCAACGTGGCTGCAACAGTTGTTCGTTGGATTAAAAAATGCCCCCCATTAAGTAACCACTCAAATCACGAAAATCTAAAGTCACTTTATCAAACAAACACTCTGTATTAAAACAAATCTAATTGGCTGATTAAGTGACGTCAGATTTTCGTGATTTGAATGGTTACTTAATGGAGGCATTTTTTAATCCAACGAACAACTGTTGCAGCCACGTGGTGGGTTTACCTTTAAGTTTTTACTATTATTAGCAATATGGTGTTGTCTAACTGTGAAAATGATTTTAGCTTTATCTTTCGCAATGCCCACGAAACAAAATTCCAACCATGTAATGGCACAAACGAGGCAAAGGTGAATTTCTAAAATATTTAAAAAACAGCTGGCAAGGCTTCGGTAGTGGAAGAATCCCGGGAAATTCAAACAAATGAGACAAAGACTGAAGCGCTCTTTGGATTATGGTCGTAATGGTTTATTATTATAATTCATTTTTAAAGAACTTATCTTATAATTTTTTAGTTACAAAATTTGGAAAAATATATGGGGAAAAAGTTAAAATTAGGAGAGTTGGAAATAAAAGAAACAATGAATAGAAAATACACATGCGAATATTCAAAATTACTTTTTGGTTCTATATTAAAACACTGAAAAATAACACAAGTCATAAAAACTGAAAAAAATCCATAA
>JASAMX010011535.1:0-22465 GCA_030248175.1 Microlaimidae sp. YZB2_3 | reverse complement strand
AAGCTTTTTATGGCTAAAACACTCATTTAGACCTCAAAACGTTGCCTTAAGGTAAAACTTCAAAGTTTTTTTTGACGACAGATCTTTTTGAATTACATGTTACTATACGTAGTTTGACCTGCTGATTCAATTTTTGACATTCATTTTTCTGTAAAAAAATGTTATCATCCACAATCATAAAATAACATCAATAAAATACATGTCAAAAATACAAAACAAAAGTTTATTACCAAAAATATTTTATTTGTTTCATTTTTTATTTAGCGTATATTAAATAATAAAACATTTTTTTAATTAACAAGCTAAAAATTAAAAAAAAAAATTTTTTTGGCGTTAAAAATATGGTCGAGCGACTACTCGAACCCAGGGATACGAGTATCCGAGCGCGACGTACTAACCACTGGACTACTAGGTCAGCTGAGATTTTCAATTAAAAGCACCTTCTAAAAGAATAGTTCAAAATGTAGTTTCTCGGCGTCAATTAAAAAAAAAAATAAACGAAAATTAAAAAAAAAATTGATTCGTTATTTTTAAACGAAAATTTGGAAATAGTTAGATATAGGCTTTTACCATTTTTTTTATTATAAACGATTAAAAAAGGACTTTAGGGTTTTTTTTACTGCATATTTTTGTAAAAAAAGTCTTTTTTGCAATTTAAAAAAATCCTGAGATCATTTTAAACCCAAACCACCTCTGAAAGTTGTCCCTATATTACCCTAATTTATTATAAAATTGCGCCCAAAAATAACGAATCAACTTTTTTTAAAGGCCTTATTGTGGTTTTCAAAGGTCGAATCCATGGACATCTATTGCGAACTGGACAAACTTTTCGGTGATGTTTTTATAACCACTGGATAGACAAAGTCTTAACTTTTTATAGCACCCCATTTTTATGGCCAAAAATTAATATTTATGATGATATGCAACTTGTAGTCCAAGTGTTTAAAACTGTGAAGTTCTACCTTAAAGGTTAGAAATCTAAAAAAAAAAAATTAAATACTAGCTAACTTAAGAACTATAAATAAGTAATATAAAAAACGGCGGATGTGAGTTAAATCCGCCAATTCAGCGGATTTCAAAAATAACGCGAATGTTGGACTCATTTCTGAACAGTATCTTTAGCGAAACACGAACTGCCATTAAACTTGTACCACAAACCTTTTTCGGGAAATATCATTAATATAAACACGTTTTTTTGTTAAACTTTTACTTTATGAATTGCTTTTAACTTGGCTTAATCTTAAAATTCGATAGATTATGCAATATTTTATTGTTAAAATATTTTACTTTTTATCATGCATAAAAACACCACAAAAAACGCTTGGTAGTACCTAAAACATCACTTAAAGGTGCGGTGCGAAGTCAAACTTTTTGTCTTTGATTTTAAAAAATTTTTGTGAAAACATTACCCCTATCCCTAATAGCCCACAAAATTTTTTCAACAAAATATCTCCAGTGGTTAGAGAGTTATGACCCCCCAAAAATGGCGTTTTTTGACAATTCTGTACGTGAAAGATTGCTCAATGGGTATAACAATTTACGTTACAAATTATGCACTAAAATAAATGCCTACTTTCTACTTTAATTTGATACCTTGATCGTTAAGATTGGTGCAGTATTTGTCGAAATATTGCGTTTTCCGTAAAAAAACCCGCAATTTTTTCATTACAAACTCTAAGTTTGTGAGTGTGAGACGGCAGTGAGTTTGTGAAGATTGCCCTACCTTTCTTTCCTTCACTTCGTGTTTTAGCGAAAAAAATCAAGTGTTTTTTATGAGAAACGCAATATCTTGTCAAATACAGCACCAATCTCAACGATCAAGGTATCAAATTAAAGTAAAAAGTCTCCGCTTTCTTTGAATGCATAATTTGTAACTTAACCCATTGAGCAAACTTTCACCTACAGATTTGTCAAAAAACGGAAATTTTGGAGGGTCATAACTCCTGAAACACTGGTGATATTTAGTTGAAAAATTTTTCGTAGGCTATTGGGGGCAGGGGTAAGGTTTTCACAAAAAATTATCAAAATCGAAGACAACAAGTTTGATTCCGCACCGCACCTTTAATGCAAATTATTCGCTTTTGTCGTAAAAGATCAACATAAGGTACTAACCTAGAAAAATCGTTTCATTGTAAAAGTGTTTTCATTGTAAAATCAAGAATAAAATGTTTGTTTACTTCGATTTATCACGCTTAGTATAGATCAAAAAATTTAAAGCTGCAAAATTAGCAACAGTTTTCAAAATGAAATAGTTGAAGGTAGAGGTTTTTATGGGAATGTTTTTGCAAAGATAAAACAAAATTTGTAAAGATTTTGTAAAATACGTTAAAATAATTTTACGTTAAAACACACATCATTCCAATGCCGAAAATTCCTAAAAGGTGAGCCAAAGTAGCAAAATACCAAATACCAACCTTTTAACATGATTAACAATAGTAATTTCCTCGTTTCAACGCAAAAAAACCAATCATATTGGAAAAATATTTTCACTAAAATAGGGAATGTATAACAACGGCAAAGACTAAAAAATAAACATTTCTTTAAATTTCACAAATCGTTGTCGTTAAAACAAAATAAATTATATCACTAATAAAATCATGTCCTCAACGAATCTCTTTACACTTGAATGTTTTTTAACACTTTAGGGTTTAGCACGAACGTCCAAAATAAGTGGCCTCTTCTTCCTGTACTAAAATCGCTGAAGATATGATTTTGTATGCGTTATTGATGTTTTTATACTCATGGTATTTTAAACAAATTGAAAGTTGCAACACCACAGCGATATAATAATAATGAAAAAAAAAACTACACGAGTCTGAGCTCTGTTCCGTCTCTGCGGAGCTCCGTTCCCGGAGCTAATTTCCTTAGTGAATAAATTTATACGTAAAATATTATTCCAAAAAGTGTTTGTGAACTAAATTTGTTTTTAACTTATAAAAAAGCAAAAACTGTAGCAAAACTGCTGCTAAAATTATTAAACATATTTAAACAAAAAAGGCAGCCTTGGTTGTATGCAGGAAAATAGCATGAATATAGCTCGGAGCTCCAGAACATAAAAAAACGGGGTGGGCAATGAAAATAGTTTAAAAATCAGCTGAACTTAAACATTTCTTGATTCGTAACGGCAATAAACCGCAAACAGTTATTAAAGCCATGCTATTGATTTTAGTTAATAATAAACTTTATTCATATATAAATAAAATAAATAAAATATACTTTTATAATAATATTATTCCGCGTCTAATTAGTTTCACCTTCAGTCAACCGCAATACTCAGAATGAAATTTAATGAGCAAATTGAAAAAAAAATAACAAAAAATTATAAAAAAATCCCTAATTGGAACAACGATCTTTTCAATGAATAGCAATATTTAAATTTAAATCCAATCTGGTTTTCCCATTCTCTTCAGTTTTCTACTTAACCGGCTTTTTTGGCTTCTTGTTCGTTTTCCTCGAATTTCACAAGAATCGAGTTTTTGGCAACGTTATCACCTTCTTTACACAACACCTCCTTTACAATTCCGTGGGCTGGAGCTCTAAAAAACTTAACTATAAAAAAATTTAAAAAACAAACTAAAAATAAAAAGGTTTTCGCTTGAATAAAACTAAAACCATGTCTAGTACAGACCTGTGCACGGTCTGGAAAAGCCCCCCGTTTTATTGGAGGATTTGCCCTCCCCGTTTTATTGCCCCCCTCCCCCGCCAAAAAATGAAAAAAATACCCTAAAATTATGACGCAATTTTTGATGACGCCATCATCGCAAATTTTTTGCAGTTTTTAGCCTATTTCAATGTATTTTAAGCCATTTTAGACCTATTTTTACATTATTTTCGCTTTTTTTGTCCCTTTTTTCCCTTTTCCCTTTTTTTTGTCTTTTCCCCCTGCTTTCCCCCCCCTTGCTTGTCCCCCCCCCCGTTTCAAAAAAGTTGCCCCCCGTGCCCCCCCCATTTGGAATTGCTCGCCCCGTGTTAACCCCGGGGGGGGGCAGTGCACAGGTCTGCTAGTACAAAAAAACAAAATTCACACTTGCATCGCTACTGACGTTCGAAATCAAAATGCCAAATAAAACGAGTTTTTACGTATGAAAAACGCGAAAAAAATGTTATAGGTTTGTGATTGAAAAATGGGGGATACAGGATAAAAATTATGAAACTGTAATCTGTAGCCTCAGCATATTACCGACTGACTTACTTAGATCGAAAATAATAGTGTGATTAAACCCTGACCTGTGCACGGTTTTAAAATGCACCCCGCTTTATTGGAAGATTTGCCCCCTCACCGCGAAAAAATGAAAAAGTACCCAAAAATTATGACGCCATTTTTTACCTATTATGACGCCATCATTGCAAAATTTTTGCAGTTTTTAGCCTATTTCAATGCATTTTAAGCTATTTTAAACCTATTTTTACCTTATTTTCGCTTTTTTGTCCCTTTTTCCTTTCTTTTTTTTCTTTCCCCTCTGCTTTCCCTCTGTTTTATTGCCCCCCCCCGTTTCAAAAAAGTTGCCCTCCGTCCCCCCCGTTTTGGAATTGCCCCCCCCGTTTAAACCCCCGGGGGGGGGGGGCAGTGCACTGGTCTGTAAACTCGAAAAACGGAACTACGAAAACCGCCGTCAAAGTTCTTGGGAACGAAGAAATTGCTTTCGTCCCCTATATTTTCTTTCGACCTGCCCTATTGCGAACTCTGGCCGATCGAGATCGATT
Source organism: Microlaimidae sp. YZB2_3 (assembly GCA_030248175.1). Lineage (NCBI taxonomy): Eukaryota > Metazoa > Nematoda > Chromadorea > Desmodorida > Microlaimidae > Microlaimidae sp. YZB2_3. Next base: position 17,761 of record JASAMX010011535.1, on the reverse strand, counting down.
AAGATATTTAAATAACAAGATAAAAAAATAGTCTAGGTATACTAAAATTTTTAAGTCTAGTTTTCATTGAAACCAATTTCATTTTTTTATAGATGTTTAAAAGACACACAAACACAACATCATAAAGTTCAGTGGTAAATGCAACAATAAAAATAAGCGGCAATAATAAAAATAAACCCCTACTTGATGACGTATTCCATTTTCATAGCCACCATGACCACCAGCGGGTCCCCGGGGTTCACCTCCTGACCGGGTCGGACCCTGACCTGTTCCACGACCCCCGGCATCGGGGCCACGGACCCGCCGGTCGAAGATCCGCCAACGCTCAGCTCCGATATCCATTTGGCCTGAGGGACTTCGAACTCGAAATGACCTGAAAATACTCGTAACTGTCTTTTCATCTTCTAACACACGAATAATACTATAAACTTAGGGACTTAACCAAGAGGTGGGTAGGGGCTCCCCCCGAAACGGTCGGACGGGGGGAAAATAAGGGCAGTAGTTGGGCAAGGGGGGGTGGGGCGGCCGCCCCCCCAAAATGATCGCCAGATGGTAAAATTTGGGGGTTTTCAGAGGCTAAAAATTCAAAATTTTCTAGCGCCTCGCTAATCGCTCGGCGCCAAACTATAAAATAGTTTTGGTAACACAATTGACCCCCAAAAAGCAAAAAAATTTCCGCTTCGCTTCGCTCAGCGGTCAAGTGCCATAATATGCATATTTCTCGCTATTGATCTTGTCTAAAATGTTATTGCAAAAAAGTACAATAATTTTAATAAACAATAAATAACTACACATCAAGCAAAACAGACATTTGTTTGATTTGTGTATATGCCTTTCCCCTTCCTAAATTTTCCAGCCGCAATAGAAAATATCTGTCCTCACTGTATTAATAATAATGTTAATAAAATAGGATGTTATTAACATTATTATTATAAAATTATAATAATTATGTTATTAAAATGTCCTACCTTCGCGATTAAACAGACTGATACCCGTTCTGTCGACCCATACGCCTTTAATCTTTTCAATTCGATCGTCTACACGACACTCCAGTTCCACTACCTTTATTAAACAGCAAAACTATTATTATTTAAATTTTATGATTGATAATAAATATAGTTATAATATCATTCAGACCTGTGTGCACTGGCCCTAGGCGGGTTTTTTTGGGGGAGGGCAATTCCAAAATGGGGCGCACAGGGGGCAATTTTTTTGAAACAAAAGGGGGGAGAATTATGGAAGGGGGGTAAAGAAGGGAGAAAAAGGAAAAAGGAAAAAAAGAAAAAAAACGAAAACGAGCAAAATGTAAAAATAAGTCTAAAATGTTTAAAAATCCATTAAAAAAATGCTAAAAACTGCAAAAATTTCGCGATGATGGCGTCATAATAAGTCGAAAATGACGCCATAATTTTCGGGTACTTTTTCATTAATGGGTGGGTGAGGGCAATAAAACGAGGGGGGAGAAGCACGGGTGGGAGAGGGCATTTCCAGACTGTCCACTGGTCTGATCATTTATTTAATTTAAGTAATCTAATATTTATAAACGGCGTAATTTGTTTTTTTTTATAAATGAAAAGCAAGAAAGGGGCAGTCTTAGTTGTTTAACACATCGTTACTTATTTTGTTTACGTTAACAAGAAATGAATATACAACCGAAACTGTGTTTATAAATACGTCAAAAATACGAATGTTTTTTACCTCCGAGCTCCCCTCAGTCGCCGAGTCCAACCGCACGTCTACTTTGTGCGCTCGTTCACCGAGGTGCATGCGGTATCCACCGTCCCTCTCGTTCGTCACCGTCAGTTCGTACTCCGGCGCGTTGTTCGCGGCGGGACCGCCGCCCAAGCGTCGTATGCGAATTTTCTGCTCGTTCAACAGGTTAACGCGGAAGCTGTCCAAGGCGCTGAACGGATCGCTGGGATTGAAACCGGGCTAAGGAAGGCGGGCGGGTAGAGCGTCGGCACTGGGGGTATCTGCATAGGTGGACAAAAAGGGGGAAGGATTGATGGGGGGTTATAGCCATAGGTTGTTGTTGTTACTGTTGCATAACCTGAAACTTTTCTCCCCTATGCAGATTATGCAAAGGGCAGGCGCTAAGCAAGCCCGCTGGGTTGGTAGGGAGGGGTTGTGTGGGTTATACCCCCAAAATCCCGATTATAGCCGACATCCCCCCTAAAATTTGGGGGTAGCCCGGACACCCCCCTCAAAATTTGGGGGTTCCAGTACTAAAAACCCCAAAAATGAAGTATTTGAAATTTGTAAAAAAAATTTGGGACATCCCACCCCCCAAATTTCGAAGTTAGGGTATACCCCCAAAATCCGGGAGGCTGCACACCTATGGTTATACGTCCCATGGTTATAGGCATAGATGAGAAAGGTGGGGTAGGGTGGGGTCCACCCCTCCCCTAGCCTCGAAATTTTGAGACCCCCTCGTAGAGGAAAATCTAGGAGCCTCCCCCCATCCTCCCAAATTTCCGAATTTTTTACCCCTGACCCCCTCTAAAATTTGAAATCTGACCCCCTTTCCCCTCTCGGGAAATTTTTAGGTACTTTTTTTATACTAAATTTTCTTCCAAAAACGTGAATTTTCATCTCATATTAATGCTTTTACACCCTTTTTATACATGAATATGGCTTTTTATTCAATAAAATGTAGTATTATCCTATAAAAAGAACAATTATTAAGTTATTATGGTTTAAAACTGTTTTGCTTTGGACACCGGACCCCACCTGACCCCCCTAGATTTCAAAATTTCGCACCCCGGGTCGACGCCCCCTAAAAAGCTAGGGGGGGTCCGGTCCGGACCCCTTTCCTAGAATTCAAAATTCGATTTACCCCGGGTAACCACCCTACCCCCTAGCTTCCCCGACCGTTCTCTCCTATGCCCATAGGTGGGCAGCCTCCATACATGAGAACGGTCGGGGAAGCTAGGGGGTGGTTAGGTTACCCGGGGTAAATCAAATTTTGAATTCTAGGAGGGAGGTCCCAGGGGGGTCCGGATCCTCTTAACTTTTTAGGGGGGATCGACCCGGTGTGCAAAATTTTGAAATCTAGAGAGTGGGGTCCGGTGTCCACAGCAAAACAGTTTTAAACCATAATAACTTTAATAATTGTTCTTTTTATGGGATAATACTACATTTTATTGAATAAAAAAGCGATATTCTGGGATAAAAAGGGTGTAAAAGCATGAATATATGATGAAAATTCACGTTTTTGGAAGAAAATTTAGTATAAAAAAAGTACCTAAAATTTCCCCGAGGGGGTGGGTCAGATTTTAAATTCTAGAGGGGGGTCAGGGGGAAAAAATTCGGAAATTTGGGGGGATGGGGGTTGGCCCCTAGATTTTTGTCTAGGTGGGTGGACCCCACCCTGCCCCCCCTTTCTCATCTATGGCAGCCTCCCGAGTTTTGGTGAGGGGGTATTTCCGACCCCCAAAATTTAGGGATGGCGTGGGGGTGTTCCAAAATTTTTTTGTTGTATACCTTAAATATCCCTTTGTAGCGTTATTTATTAGTACTGGGTGGGACCACTCAAATTTTAGGGGGGGGGGGGGTGTCCGAAAATACTCTGAATTTTTAGAGGATGCTTGTCGACAGTAATCGGGATTTTTTTTGGAGGGGGGGACATACATCGGCAAGTTGGTCCGGAGTGGGGGGGTTAAACCCCAAATAAGGGGGAGGGGGTTACAATCCGAGAAAAGCAAAATACCCATATCGTTTTTTTTCTGGAGTGCATTTTACCCTTATCGTTTTTGGTATTTAAAGAAAAAATAGGTAAAAAAACGCTAATTTTAGGTCAAAAAGCCCTTTTATTGAATTTTAACATAAAACTTAACATAAAAAATAACCTAAAAAAATGTTTTTTATTCTTAACATAAAAAAATAACCTATTGAAGATATTTTTACTGACTTATGTTTTAGCTAAGGTGTCAATGTCAAAGACTCACAATTCAGCTCTAGCTTAGGTAGGGGTCATAATTAATAATGTTTCTAACCTCCAATATCATGTTCCGAAGCTCCGGTCAATTAAAATGGAGGGAGTTCCGTAGTTTTACCCCTTAAATGAGCAAATTTAAACTTATTTAAGCTTGAAATACACTTAAAGCTTATAAGTTTTGAAAGAATATAGTTTACAAAAAAAATCGACAAAATAATTTACAGTATCCAGCGGTTACTCCAGAGCTCCACTCCCGAGCTCCGACGACAAACACTAGTCACAACCATACATGGGCACGGGGGGGGTTGGGGGGTTAACCCCCCAAATTCTGAGAAGAGGGGTTTTAGTGGGGGGGGAGAAAAGGTTACCCCCCAATTTTGGAAAAACGAAAAAAGAAAACGTCTTTAAAATGACTTCTAACTGCCTCCAAACTTAAGTTTTAAGGTCAAAATGAATGTTTTAAGCAATAAAAAGCTCAAAAATGCAATAAAAAGGGCTTTTTGACCTAAAATTAGCGTTTTTTACCTATTTTTCCTTCAAAATCGAAAAACGATATGGGTAAAATGCACTCCAGAAAAAAAAAACGATATGGGTATTTTGCGTTTCTCGGATTTTAACCCCCCCCCCTCTAATTTGGGGTTTAACCCCCCCACTCCGGACCAACTTGCCCATGTATGGTCACAACCGGCGTAAAAAGCGCTCGACCTAAAATTCCATCCGCTTTTATCTGCCGTAAATTAAAGACCCCTTAGCGCCAATGCCCCACCTTGAGAACCACGTCGCTAGCTTTCCGGAAAAAGTGGACGGCCGCCGCTTGGCAAAGAGTTTCGCTGGACACTTCCGCTTTTCCGCCGGAACGAGAAACAGCACCGGAAGTGGAACCGGAAGTACCCGGGAACAGGTCCTCCCGGTGGTCTTCGATGAAACCGGTGTACACGTTGCCTTTGGAGAACTCCGGGTGAGCTATTAGTTGCCTAAAATTAAAGTAAAGCACAGTAATGAGCAACTATCTATATAAAAAGTTAAGACAAAAGAATTTTAGTAGAAGGGCACACAGACCTGGGCACTGCCCCCTGGGTTTTATTGGGAGGGGGGGCAATTCCAAAACGGGGGGAGGGAACTTTTTTAAAACGGGAGGGGGGCAATAAAACGGGGTGCAAGCAGGGGGAAAAGAGATCAAAAAGATAAAAAAAAATGAGAAAAAAAAAGAAAAAAAAGAGAAATTTAAGTAAAAATAAGTCTAAAATGGCTTCAAATAGGCTAAAAACTGCAAAAATTTTGCGATGATGGCGTCAGAATAGGTCAAAAACGGTGTCATAATTTTTGCGCACTTTTTTTATTTTTGGGCGGGGGAAATAAAACGGGGAGGAGGGCAAATCCTCCAATAAAGCGGGTGGGGGGAGCATTTCTAGACCGTGCACAGGTGTCAAATATTTTCATATCAGTCTATTAAACAGCTCACCTATTATAACGGCATATTTGCCATTTTAATGTAAGCGAATTTCCGGAAGAGTATGATAGTATAACTTAATTTTATCCCGAATTGAAATGGATAATTGAAGAAGAAAAAATAAAATCAATAAAACCATTTCATTTGGGATGAAATTATGTTTTTTATCTATGGGCATACATGGGCAAGTTGGTCCGGAGTGGGGAGGAGGTTAAACCCGGATTTAGGGCTAAGAGGGGGGAGGGTTATAATCCGAAAAACGCATTTACCCATATCGTTTTTTTTGAGTGCATTTTATTTATATCGTTTTTCAATTTTGAAAGAAAAATAGGTAAACAACGCCAATTTTAGGTCAAAAAGCCCTTTTATTGGATTTTTGAATTTTTTATCGTTTAAAACGCTTATTTTAACATCAAAACTTAAATTTGGAAGCAGTTAGAAGCCATTTTAAAGACTTTCTTTTCATTTTCTAAAATGAGGGGGGAGGTTAACCTTTTATCATTTTCGCTTTTGTGTGTGTGTGTGTGTGGGGGGGGTGGTAAACCCCCATATCAAAATTAGGGAGGGGAGGGGGGGGGGAGGTATCAAAATAATCGCAGTGCGAATAAAGCAAAATAGGGTGCGAAAGAAGTCGCAGTCCCCACTGCAAGAAAACTAACACTGTGTAAAAAATTGCAGCGCGGGAAAACTTGCAGAAAATGGCGGTTTTTTGCGATTAAAGTCGCACACGAATTCGAAAGTGCGACTTTTCTTGCAAAATTTTGGTCAAAAATTTAGTGTACAGTCGAACATTCTCTTGTGTTATATATTCTTGCTAGTACTTACCTGAGAAAATTAACGTTTGTTGGAAGTCCGACGACGTGGTATTGAGATAGGACGTGATCCAGCCGCCTGAGGGCGGATTGTCGGTCGGGGGCCCACACCACCAACTTGGCTATCATCGGATCGTAGTGCACTGACACCTAAAAGGTCATATTGTTAGACTGCGCAGAATTTTTTTAAACAAAAGTTTATTCAGACCTATGCACTGCCCCCCCCCCGGGATTTTGTTGGGGGGGCATTCCAAAACGGGGGAAGGCACGGGGAGGGCAACGTTTTAGAAACGGGAGAGGGCAATAAAACCGGGGGCAAGCAAAGGAAAAAGGAAAAAAAGAGAAAAAAAGGAGAAAAAAGAAAAAAAGAGTAAAAATAAGTCGAAAATAGCTTAAAATGCATTAAAATAGGCTAAAAACTGCCACCCCCAAATTTTAGAGGGGGGGGTGTCCGGGGTACCTCCAAATTTTAGGGGGGGGGGTGCCGGCTATAATCGTAATTTTTGGGGGTATAACCCCCTCCCTGCCCACCTATGGTTGCAAGTGATAATGCGTTTACACCGCAGTGACAAGTGACAGTGTAAACGCGTGCGGAACTTGTCACTTGTCAGTCAAGTGTTAACCAACCTTTATTTTCACTCTACTTAATTATTGATGTTAATAGGAAAAACTAACCAAACTGAAAAAACACATTAGTTTTTTTTGAGGAAAATATTAGTGATGAGCGGAACTAAAGAAAACCGGAACCGAAATTGAGATTTTTCAAAAATCCGGAACAGGAACCGGAATTCCAAAATTTGCCCGGACCATCCGGAACTCGGAACCGGAACTGCCTATCACATTGTGAACCCCCGGAACACCGGGACAACTAAAACAGGAATTGAGATTTTCCGATAATCCGGAACTGCGCATCACTAGAAAATATCAATAGTATGATGCAATTAGTATTATAAGGGTGGTTCATACTTATGACAAAACGTCCTTTAGACAAATACAGCGTAAAAACGTTTGTATGAACCAGCCTTAAAGGTAGTAATTAAAGGATTAGAACATTTTATACGATACAAATAAAAAAAACAATACTTTTTCTCTAAAATCCTCTCGATAGGTCGCTATTTAGTTACATAATGCTGTATGGTGCCCTAAATGTAATTTCATAATAATATAGTGCAATATGATACAAACTGAGATTCCCTCTCTACTTTATAATTTAGGTCTAAACAAACAAACGAACGAAATTACCTCATTCCCATTCAGTACCCTACCCCGGTCTCCATTCTCACTGAAGTAAGTCGACAAACTGCAATACTCTACTTTTGGGTATACTGAGATCCAAACAAACAAACAAACAAACAAACAAACAAACAAACGAACGAACATTACCTCATCCCCCTCCAGTACCCCGGTCTCCACTCTCAGGTAGGGCGGTACGGGAGTCGGGGGTCTCAGATGGCGCAGGGTACCCGCACCAGGCATAAAATCATTCCCAGGGTCCTCGGCGTAGATGCGACCCTCCACCGCGCAGCCGTGCAGTTCCACTTCGCTTTGACTCTCCACCGGTAAATGCTCCCCTGAAAGATTATTATTATTATTACAGACCTGTGCACGGTCTGGAAATGCCCCCCCCGTTTTATTGGAGGATTTGCTTCTCCCCGCCAAAAAATGAAAAAGAACCCTAAAATTATGACGCCATTTTTGACCTATGGTGGTATTATCATCATCAGTAAAAACAGAAGCAAAATAATTTCCAAAAAGTTCAACTTTTTTAAAATCTTCAGTAACAAATGTCCCATTACCTCTTTTAATTGGTGGGATAACTCCGCCACCGACTGCACTGTAGGGTTGGTGCCTGTCCCAAGCCAGGAGCGCCTGTCTAAATTCCAGGCGTAAGGAGGAGGGTTGACAAATGGTTTATTACCGTTATAAAATCACAGAAAATTTCCGTAAAAGGCGAAACATACCTCTTTTGGTGTGTTTCTGCCTTAGCTGCTACACTTAATTGACTCAGTCGTTAAGTGGCTCGGTACGCAGCACCTATAGTACTCTATAATATTCTTTTTTATCACAAAAAATTTAATTTTGCTCTATTTTTCTAAACACTCACCTTTTACAGCTAATAATCAAAACCAAATTTAATCAAATATTCAATCACTTATATATTCACTTTGTACTGCTGGCCCTCTTGTTTTTGGTATTGCTTAGTTGTTTACTATTAAGCTCATTCTTAAATTGTATGTGGGGTTAGTCTTGTTTGTGTGTGTGTCTCTGTGCGTGTGTACGTGTGTGTGTGTGTGTGTGTGTGTGTGTGTGTGTGTGTGTGTGTGTGTGTGTTTGTGTGTGTGCGTGTGGTTGGGCGTGTGCTTACGCGGTAGTGTTTGTTTATCTGTGTCTATCTATACATGCGCTCATGTGTGTGTGTGTGTGTGTGTGTGTGTGTGTGTGTGTGTGTGTGTGTGTGTGTGTGTGTGTGTGTGTGTATGCGCCAGTCTGTGTATGTGCGCTTGTTTGTTCCATGTATGTATTTGTATTGTGTAATTATAAGGGTAATAGTGGTATTTAGGGTGCATTTATGGTGTATTTCTGGTTGTTTATTTGCGCTTGTTTATGTGTGTGTGTGTTTTGTGCTCAAGTATATGCAATTTTACTCTATTTTTTGCATTTTTGGCTTGAATGAACATGTATTGTATGTTTGTATTCTGTCTTGCTTTTGCCTCTGCAGGCAGTAACAGGTAGGTTTCTATCTTATTATAATTTTGTGTACTTTGTGTTTCATTGGCTATATGTTTTTATTTTTTATTTTCTTTTTAGTTTTTCAGGTCAAGTCAAATATTTTGTTTAATTCTCAGGATCTAAGAATAAGTCAAGCCTAAACGCCTGGAGTTCCACCGGTGTATAAACAACTAATAGGGACTCTAATTTATCTGTACTTCTTACAATTATAAACTTTAGAAAATATATTTATCAAGTATTTTTTAACTTCTACTAACCCCTACTAACCCTCTACAAAAAATCTGCCACAAGTTTGGTTTTATTTATATCTAGTCCCTCCTTTTATAGTAATGTACTAAGGTGCTGCTGTCAGAGAGAGGTGAATCGGTGTGCGTTAAGCGGCCAACACCTCTGGCGGCAGCCTGCCACAAAACCACATAATTGGTGGGATAGTTTGTTTTGTTTTAATTTTAATATTAACAAATTTATAGAAATTGTTTAAACCCCCTGAATTTAAAATTTTTGTTTTTTTATTAGTGATAAAATTTCTAACTTTATTTTTGTATACTTTGCAAATTTTTTTGTACTCTGATCTTGATTTTTTATCAATATTACGCTTATGCCAAAGTTTTATCTTTTGATTTTGTAGTTTTCTTATATGTATTGGATATTGTACAATTTTTTGTTGTTTGTAGATAATTTTTTTCCAGGGACATGTCTATTGATTCCTAACAACAAAATATCCTTGAATCTCTGCCAAGCATTTTCTACAGTGCCACATTCCTCAAATAAAATTTTCCAGTTGATTGTTGATAAGTATAAACTTAGCATATCATAATCTGCTTTTAAAAAAATCAGGTATGTAGTTCTGAATCCTTTTTTTAGGATTGTCAAGTGTTTTAAGGTTAATTCCAGATAAAATAGTGTCATGGTCTGATTTTGAAAAACTGGGCGCAACAGTGACATTATTGAAAATTTCTCTATCGTTTGTGAAAAAAATATCCTGATAATTTTTGGTACGATTCCCATACGCGTCCCAAAATTCGATTTGACCGATTCTAAAATAAAATACACATATAAAACATCTTTGTACACTAAGTCGGACACGCAGACTTCGTTTTGATGGTTATTTTTAAGATTTGGCCTTATCGAAAAGAGTTATGAACTAATTTATACCCAAAAATGACCTTTTTTAGCATATGCAATTTATGATGTTAATAAAAAAAATTGTAAACACACAAATTAAATTAAAAACTATGTTTTAACAATGCTAGAAGTCTGAAGAACTTAAAAATTTTCAAAAAAAAAAATAAAAATTCAAAAGTTACATGGACCACCAAAAACATGGACAACAAAATTTTTTTGCCTTTAATTTAAACTAAGTTTTAACGCTAATTTAAACTAAGTTTTTCACCGTTTATTGTTCCTAAGCCTAAGCAAAACCTAAAAATCAAACAAATTTGTAATATAATTGGTTTTTATTAAAATAAATTGTTTTTCAAAAATGTGAATTGTTTCACAACTAAAATTTTATGGGGATTTGGAATTCTGCGGACAATCTGCGGACATTTTGCGGTCATTTTGCGGAATCCCGAATTAGTATCAAAACACAGAAAAATGCAATTTTTGACGTAAATACATATATTTGACACATATATTGACACATCATTCGAATCGCCCAGAATTGTAAAATTTTTCGATGATCATAAAAAATAAAAAAAACATAACGATGATTTTCGATGATCATAAAAAACATACATAATTTAAATTTTACAAAAAAAATATTTTGCATATAACCATGGAGATCTTTTTAAATTTGCATAAGGTTATTGATGTAAACCTTTTTCTTAGATGGAAAAAGGAGAGAGAGCCCATGACTGCTGATCAGGTTAGTCTGCGACTGAAACGGGAATTTAAACGATGGAATCGAAAAATCTCGAGGATTTTTCTGTCGATTCAACAAAAAATCAAAAGAATTCAAAAATGTGAATTGTTTCACAACTAAAATTTTATGGGGATTTGGAATTCTGCGGACAATCTGCGGACATTTTGCGGTCATTTTGCGGAATCCCGAATTAGTATCAAAACACAGAAAAATGCAATTTTTGACGTAAATACATATATTTGACACATATATTGACACATCATTCGAATCGCCCAGAATTGTAGAATTTTTCGATGATCATAAAAAATAAAAAAACATAACGATGATTTTCGATGATCATAAAAAACATACATAATTTAAATTTTACAAAAAAAATATTTTGCATATAACCATGGAGATCTTTTTAAATTTGCATAAGGTTATTGATGTAAACCTTTTTCTTAGATGGAAAAAGGAGAGAGAGCCCATGACTGCTGATCAGGTTAGTCTGCGACTGAAACGGGAATTTAAACGATGGAATCGAAAAATCTCGAGGATTTTTCTGTCGATTCAACAAAAAATCAAAAGAATATGAACTCACAAAAGGTAAAATATGAACCATTTCAGGCATTTTTTATGCAAATCCCTTCACTTCACAGATTCACTTCAGGCACCTTATGCAAATTTAATTTCTAAAAAAATTTGCTACTTCAATTTTAACAATTGGTAAATGCCATAAAAAAAATCTAAAATTATAGGCGAGTCGAATGATGTGTCAATTATGGGTAAAAAAAGTTGCAAATATTCATAAAATCGTATTTTTGTGTGTTTTGATACTAATTCGGGATTCCGCAAAATGACCGCAGAATTTCGGCAGATTGTCCGCAGAATTCCAAATCCCAATTTTATGGGTATTTGAACGGTTATTATAAAAAATTTTTTTCATGGTTGTTACCATGAAAAAAATAAAAGTTTATTTGTAACTGCCAGACACTTGGTAATACGAAAAAAAATAAAATTAATTTGATTAAAGGCTTAATAAAAAATTTTCTTAATAACATAAATTGTACATGCCAAAATACGGCAATTTTTGGGTATAAATCGGCTTATAACTTCTAATCAAAAGCTCAAATCTCAAAAATAACCACAAAAATCAAGTCTACGGGTCTAATTTAGGGTATGAAGATGTTTTATAAGTGTATTTTACTTAAAGGTCGGCCAAATCGAATTTTGGGACGCGTATGGGAATCATACCTTTTCATTTTGCGTGTTTGAAATTAGTTTATCTGTAGACCAATCTACCCCTGGCAGATTGAAATCTTCAGTTAAAACAATGGTTCCTACAAAGTTTTCTGTTAAATTCCTGATTAGCTCAAATATTAGATTGTCTTTTTCTTTGCTAGTACTAGGTTCTCTGTAATTCATTTTGTAGAATGTCAAGAACCCAAGAAAACCCTATACCCTTCATTTAACGTTGTGTTTTCAAATATAAAAAAAAACCATCATTACTTTTGCCTGAGATAAAAAAACCCTGCTTGGCGACCTTATAAAAACAACAAAACACTTTTTGAAGAAAAAAAATTCATTTTTATTTATTAGTTAAACGTCCATACATTGACTATCCCTGAATATCATGAACTACTTCACACATGGATTAATACCTTTTGCTGGATAGGTTTATTTTACTGCCCTCTCACCGTAGTCCGATCCTTTACAGTTACGTTTTATAAACATTAAAAACTGCACAAAAGTATATATTTTTATTTAATAACCAAAAAAACACATAATATAAACGCAAATACGCTAAAAATTAAAAGTAAAAACAGTGAAAAAAGTAGATTTTGTATGAAGCTTCCCAGACTCTCTTTAATATCTTGAAAACGGCTCATGAGCGCCAATCGCCATAGTCATATCCATATCCGCCTTAAATAAATACATATATGTGAATGCAAAATTTTCCTTATCTCGCTGGAGGTGTTATACTGCACTAATACCCTATTTTTGAGAAAAGGGGCTAAAAAGGGGCTAAGGGCTATTTCCAAATTTTTGGGGCTATCGGCCTAAAAATAGGCCTAATTAAATATAAATAGGCCTAATTAAATATAATTAAATATAATTAAATATATATAATTAAATATAATTAAATATAATTAAATATAATTAAATCTAACTAAATATAATTTTATATAATTAAATATAATTAAATATAATTTTATATAATTAAATATAATTAAATATAATTAAATATAATTAAATCTAACTAAATATAATTAAAATAATTAAGTATAATTAAAATAATTAAATATAATTAATTATAATTAAATATAATTAATTATAATTAAATATAATTAAAATAATTAAGTATAATTAATTATAATTAAATATAATTAATTATAATTAAATATAATTAATTATAATTGAATATTATTACAATATAATTAAATATAATTATAATTATATTTTTATATTTTATATTTATTATATTATTATAATTAATATAATTAATATATTAATATATTAATTTATTTTTATATTTTTATATTTTTATATTTTTATATTTATTATATTATTATATTTATTATATTTATTAGTATTTAATTATATTTAATTATATTTAATTATAATTAATTATATTTAATTATAATTAATTATACTTAATTATTTTAATTATATTTAATTATATAATTATATTTAGTAGATTTAATTATATTTAATAATTAATAATAAAAAAAAAAAAAATAAGAAAAAAAAAATAAATATAATTAAATATAATTATAACACCCAAACAAATTGACACCCACCAAATTGACACCCACCAAATTGATACCCACCAAATTGACACCCACCAAATTGATACCCACCAAATTGACACCCAAACAAATTGATACCCACCAAATTGACACCCACCAAATTGATACCCACCACACCCCTCTTAATAATGGTGCACAGAATAAAAAAATCGAAAATTATTTGAACGATATTTGATGAATCTCCCACTGGCTTAATAATGTTGTACATAAAAAAAATCGAAAATTATTTGAACGATATTTGATGAATCTTCCCCTGGCTTAATAATGTTGTGCATAAAAAAAATCGAAACTTATTTTTTGAACCATTTTTTAAAGATTTTTCCCCCTCTTAATAATGGTGCACAGAAAAAAATCGAAATTTATTTGAACGATTCTTTAAAAAAATTTTCCCTCTTAATAATGGTGCACAGAATACAAAAATCAAAACTTATTTGAACAGTTTATAAACAATTCCCTCTGGCTTAATAATTTTGCACAGGAAAAAAGCAAAATTTATTTGAACGATTTTTGAAGATTTTCCCCCTGCTTTTTAATAATGTATAGTTCACAGAGAGAAAAAATCGAAATTTATTTGAACGATTTCTGAAAAATTCCTCCCCTCCCCCTCTTAATAATGGTGCACATGAAATACAAGTAATACAACAAACTCAGCAATACATAATAAAATCCCATCAATGTTTTTCAATCAACGACAATTCACCCCTAACAACTGGGTATCAATTTGGTGGGTATCAATTTGGTGGGTGTCAATTTGGTGGGTATCAATTTGGTGGGTGTCAATTTGGTGGGTATCAATTTGGTGGGTATCAATTTGTTGGGTGTCAATTTGTTTGGGTGTCAATTTGGTGGGTGTCAATTTGTTTGGGTGTCAATTTGGTGGGTGTCAATTTGGTGGGTGTCAATTTGTTTGGGTGTCAATTTGGTGGGTGTCAATTTGGTGGGTGATTATGGGTATCAATTTGGGTGGGATCAATTTGGTTGGTATCAATTTGGTGGGTATCAATTGCGGGATCAATTGGTGGGTATCAATTTGGTGGGTGTCAATTTGGTGGGTATCAATTTGTTTGGGTGTTTATAATTATATTTAATTATATTTAATTATACTTCATTATATTTCATTATATTTAATTATATTTAATTATATTTAATTATATTTAATTATATTTAAAAATATTTAACTATATTTAATTATATTTAATTATATTTAATTATATTTAATTATATTTAGTTAGATTTAATTATATTTAATTATATTTTATTATATTTAATTATATTTAATTATATTTAATTATATTTAATTATATTTAATTATATTTAATTATATTTAAATTATATTTAATTATATTTAATTATATTTAATTATATTTAATTATATTTAATTATATTTAATTGTATTTAATTGTATTTAATTATATTTAATCATATTTAATTATATTTAATTATATTTAATTATATTTAATTATATTTAATTATATATATTGAATTATATTTAATTATATTTAATTAGGCCTATTTATATTTAATTAGGCCTATTTTTAGGCCGATAGCCCCGAAAATTTGGAAATAGCCCTTAGCCCCTTTTTAGCCCCTTTTCTCAAAAATAGGGTATTAGTGCAGTATAACACCTCCAGCGAGATAAGGAAAATCTTGCATTCACATATATGTATTTATTTAAGGCGGATATGGATATGACTATGGCGATTGGCGCTCATCATCCGTTTTCAAGATATTAAAGAGAGAGTCTGGGAAGCTTCATACAAAATCAACTTTTTTCACTGTTTTCGCTTTTAATTTTAGGCGTATTTGCGTTTATATTATGTGTTTTTTTGGTTATGAAATAAAAATATATACTTTTGTGCAGTTTTTAATGTTTAAAAAACGTAACTGTAAAGGATCGGACTACGGCGAGATGGCCGTAAAATAAACTTATCCAGTAAAAGGTATTAATCCATGGGTAAAGTAGTTCATGATATTCATGGTCAGCCAATGTATGTACGTTTAACTAATAAATAAAACTAATTTTTTTTTTCAAAAAGTTTTGTTGTTTTTATAAGGTCGCCAAGCAGGGTTTTTTTATCTCAGGCAAAAGTAATGATGGTTTTTTTTTAATATTTGAAAACACAACGTTAAATGAAGGGTATAGGGTGTTCTTGGGTTCTTGACATTATTCTACAAAATGCATCTAAACTGAGATTCATTGGTATTTACAGAGAACCTAGTACTAGCAAAGAAAAAGACAATCTAATATTTGAGCTAATCAGGAATTTAACAGAAAACTTTGTAGGAACCATTGTTTTAACTATAAACTTTTTCAATTGTGCAGGGGTAGATTGGTCTACAGATAAACTAATTTCAAACACGCAAAATGAAAAGGTATGATTCCCATACACATCCCAAAAGTAGATTTGACAGACCCTTATGTAAAATACACTTTTAAAACTTCTTCATACCCTAAATTTATTGGACCCGTAGAATTGATTTTTGTAGTTATTTTCGAGATTAGAGCTTTTTGATTAGAAGTTATAAGCCTATTTATGCCCAAAAATTATTTTGTAATTGCATGTACAAAATTGCACGTACAATATATGTTATTAAGAAATTTTTTTATTAAGCCTTTAATCAAATTAATTTTATTTTTTTCGTATAGCCAGTTAGTATTGCTGGTGAATTTCTCCCAAATTTGATTTTTTTTGTGGCAAGCAGCAGAATGATCTCACGATAAATTTTGCATTGAAAAAAGTTACTAAGAAAACACTACAATTTGCACCAACATTGCCTCAACTGAAATGCAAATGTTTAAAGAAGTTTCTGCAAAACAAATATAAAACTACAAACTATATTTAGGTTTAGCGTATTTTTTTTAAATATTCCGGTAAGGACATGGTGCCTGAATTGGGAAAAACGGTTTTAATTGCTTTCTACCTGCCTCCAACTGCTTTCCACCTGCTTCTGAGGCTTTTAACTGCCTCCTCCCTGCCTCCTCACCTATATATGCTTCCACATTAGAGGCAGGGCCACTGCCTCCTACCTGCCTCCGAGGAAATTTTACCGGCCTCCCACCCTTCCTCAAACCCGCCTCCGGAAGACTGGGGGCAGGTAGGAAGCAGGTAAAACTTCCTCTGAGGCAACATGAAGGCAGGGTAGAGGCAGGTTTGAGGGAAGGGTGGAGGCCGGTAAGAAGCTGCCTCGGAGGCAGGTAGGAGGCAGGTGGCCCTGCCTCTAATGTGGAGGGAAGCATATATAGGTGAGGAGGCAGGGAGGAGGCAGTTAAAAGCCTCAGAAGCAGGTGGAAAGCAGTTGGAGGCAGGTAGAAAGCAATTAAAACCGTTTTTTTCCCAATTCTAGGCACCACGTCCTTACCGGGATATTTAAAAAAATACGCTAAACCTAAATATAGTTTGTAGTTTTATTCTTGTTTTGCAGGGAAGGACGTTCTTTAAACATTTGCATTTCAGTTGAGGCAATGTTGGTGCAAATTGTAGTGTTTTTTTAGTAAACTTTTTTCAATGCAAAATTTATCGTGAGATTATTTTGCTGCTTTTCACGAAAAAGGTGAGAATCTGGGGAGAAAGATTGAATATGCAGACGCCTAACGCGAGACATTCTGCTCAGCAAGCGCTGCAGCATAGCATTTTTCATAGTTTCACGGAATTTTATGAATTAAGTAAAACTACTAAAAATTTCAAAATCATTGGAAAATTAAGGCAAAAAATGATAAATAATACTTAAAGATGTGCACATGTTTCTCAAGGTTCATTTACGCGGCTGAAGTTTAGGAGCAAAACCGTTAATAAAATTTATAATTTAGCTTAAAAAATAAAATGCAGGATTTATGTTATCGTGACGCGCCTGATATTTGCATTATTTGTAATTTTTTTAGTGGAGATTTCCTCCCGGAGAGTATATCGTTGATGATTTTGTGCAGTGTATTTCCGATCTAGACATGCTATTAAAATTAAAAGCACGTCGCATCTACATAAAGTCGCTTTAATAAAAGTCGCTTTAAAAGAAAAGAGTATTAACATCTTCGTGGAGAATTTTTAGTATTAAATTCAAAATATAATTTAAATTATACACATATTCTGTGTTAATTATATAAACTTCTATATTTAATATTTCAGTTTTTAGCATTTAATATTGCAGACGCTAGCATACTGAGAGCTTATCCAGGAGCAATAC
>JASAMX010011534.1:0-11908 GCA_030248175.1 Microlaimidae sp. YZB2_3 | reverse complement strand
TTTGACTTTGGGGTGGTAGTTAAATTCGTAATTTTGGAAAAATGACGAAAAAATGTCTTTAAAATGACTTCTAACTGCTTCTAAACTTATGTTTTGAGGTCAAAAAAAATGTTTTAAGCAATAAAAAACTCAAAAATGCAATAAAAAGGACTTTTTGACCTAAAATTAGTCTTTTATCTATTTTCCCTTCAAAATTAAAAAAAAACGATCATAGATGAGAAAGGGGGGCAGGGGCAGGGTGGGGTCCACCCCCCCTAGCCTCGAAATTTTGGGACCCCCCCCTCCTAGACGAAAATCTAGGGCCCCCCTCTCCACAAATTTTCGCATTTTTTACCCCTGACCCCCGTTTAGAATTTGAAATCTGACCCCCCCTCCCCCTCGAGAAAATTTTAGGTGCTTTTTTTATACTAAATTTTCTTCCAAAAACGCGAATTTTCATCACATATTCATGCTTTTACACCTTTTTTATACCAGAATATCGCTTTTTATTAAATAAAATGTAGTATTATCCTATAAAAAGAACAATTATTAAAGTTATTATGGTTTAAAACTGTTTTGCTTTAGACACCAGGACCAGACCCCACCTGACCCCTCTCTAGATTTCAAAATTTTGTACCCCGGGTCGATCCCCCCCCTAAAAAGCTAGGGCGGGTCCGGACCCCCCTGGAACCCCCCTCCTAGAATTCAAAATTCGATTTACCCCGGGTAACCACCCCCTTAGCTTCCCCAACCGTTCTCATCTATGAAAACGATATGGGTTAAATGCACTCCAGAAAAAAAACGATATGGGTATTTTGCGTTTCTCGGATTTTAAACCCCCCCCTAATTTGGGGTTTAACCCCCCCCCCCCCACTCCGAGGCAACTTGCCCATGTATGGGAGTAACCATAGGTGGACAGGGGGAAGTTGGGGGGTTATACCCCCCAAAATTTCGGATTTTGCTGACACCCCCCCCCTAAATTTGGGGTACCTGGGGACACCCTCCAAATTTGCCTCCCGGAGAAAAATTTTTAAGCATTATAAAAGGACTAAAAAATTGTCCGCGCTTCGCGCGGAGTGTTTATTACCTTGTTTATTTCATATACTTCATTTTTTCTCCTATTATTCAACAAACATCATTTAAACATTATTAACCTTTTATTAACGTTTTAAACACCTGTTTTATATGCAAAAGGATTAAAAAACCTTAAATTTTGTAATAAACATCATCTGGAATTGAAATTTCTAGTGTATTTTAGCGCCTAAAATTAAAAATTTTCTCCCCCTGGGGGCATTCTGCCCCCCAGACCCCTCCCCCATTACTTGGGAGCTGCCGCCCCAAGACCCCCCTTCAGGGTTAGTATTTACTCCCCAGACCGCCCCCCCAAATGAAATTCTGGGCACGCCATTGTTCTAGACCCCCCAAATTTTTATTCTTGGCAACCGAAAAGGGGGGTCGAACTCCAAATTTTTCCTTTTGCCGACCCAAAAGGGGGGTCTAGATCATACATGGGCAAGTTGGTCCGGGGTGGGGGGGGGTTAAACCCCAAATTAGGGGGGGGGTTAAAATCCGAGAAACGCAAAATACCCATATAAGTTTTTTTTTCTGGAGTGCATTTTACCCATATCGTTTTTCAATTTTGAAGGAAAAATAGGCAAAAAACGCTAATTTTAGGTCAAAAAGCCATTTTTATTGCATTTTTGAGCTTTTTTTTGCTTAAAACATTCATTTTGAGCTCAAAACTTAAAGTTTGGAGGCAGTTAAAATTCATTTTAAAGACATTTTTTTCTTCATTTTTCCAAAATTGGCGTGGGGTAAACTTTTCTCCCACCCCTTCTGGTCGGGGGGGGGTTTAAACCCCCTTCTCAGAAATTGGGGGGTTAACCCCCCCCAACCACCACCCCCGTGCCCATGTATGGTCTAGATCCCCCTGGCTACGCCCATGTATGTATACAGACTTGTGCACGGTTTGAAAATGCCCCCCGCTTTATTGGAGGATTTGCCCCCCCCGTTTTATTGCCCCCCCGCGGAAAAATGAAAAAGTACCCAAAAATTATGACGCCATTTTTTACCTATTATGACGCCATCATTGCGAAATTTTTGCAGTTTTTTGCCTATTTCAATGCAATTTAAGCTATTTTAGACCTATTTTTTACCTTATTTTTGCTTTTTTTGTCCCTTTTTCCCTTTCCTTTCTTTTTTTCTCTTTTTTTCTATCCCCCCTGCTTGCCCCCTCCGTTTTATTGTCCCCCCGTTTCAAAAAAGTTGCTCCCCCCGTTTTGAAATTGCCCCCCCCAATTATAATCCCAGGGGGCAGTGCACAGGTTTGATGTATATAATCTTTAATTAAATATAAGATTATGGATTAAAAAGTTTGTGATACTTGACTTTATAATCAAGAAAATATAATTTTTATTCTATTATTACATAATTATTAAAAAAAACTATGATTTCTAATCTAATTCTAAGAATATATTAACACATTATTTTTAAAAAGAATTAAAAAATAAAATTTTATAGTTGCAATAAGGTCTTATTTTAATTTTACACAGTTTTAAAGCATTTATAAGCTTGTTTTACGTTTTTTTACGCGTTTTAAGCCCATTTTAAGGCAGCGCGGAAATATTGGGTACACCCCCTCAAAATTTGGGTCTTGCCAGAAACCCCCCTAAAATTTGACCCCCCTCTATACCCCCAAAATCCGAAAGGCTGCCCACCTATGGGGTTAACCCCCCCAAATTCTGAGAAGGGGGTTTAACCCCCCCACACTCAGAAGTGGGGGGGGGAGGAAAGGTTAACCCCCCCTAATTTTGAAAAAATGAAGAAAAAATTGTCTTTAAAATGACTTCTGTCTCCAAACTTGTGCACAGTCTGGAAATGCCCCCCCCCCACTTTATTGGAGAATTCCCCCCCCGTTTTTTGCCTCCCCGCCAAAAAATGAAAAAGTACTCTAAAATTATGACGCCATTTTTGACCTATGATGACGCCATCATCGCGAATTTTTTGCAGTTTTTAGCCTATTGCAATGTATTTTTAGCCATTTTAGACGTATTTTTTACCTTATTTTCGCCTTTTTTTCTCCTTTTTCCTTCTTTTTTTCTCTTTTTTTTTTCTTTCTTCCCTACTTGCCCCCCCCCGTTTTAAAAAAGTTGCTCCCCCCGTTTTGGAATTGCCCCCCAATAAAACCCCGGGGGGCAGTGCACAGGTCTGTACTTATTACAAACAAAAGGTTTTTTATCCATTTACATATAAAACATGCGTTTAAAACGTTAATAAAAGGTTAATAGTGCTTATAGTACGTTTTATTTAACATATATGCCTAACTATTGAACGGCATAATCGATTTGATATTGAAAAACTAAGGTAAATTGTCAACTAAAACTACCCGCAAAGCAGGGAAAATTTGGTTTAGTGATTATTAAAAGGCTTCTGGAAGGCACCAGAAAAGTTTTTGTAGTAATATTAAAGAAAAAAATCTTTCTTTCCCAAAATTCACAACGTAAGGGCAAAAAAAATTCGGCAAAATTCCCCTTACAAAAAAATCCGGCTTCGCCGGATTTTGGGAGGGGGGCGGCGCGGCGCCACACCCCCCTGGTCACAGCACTATGTCAGGGGTATCAGGGGGGAAGCAGAATGCCCCCGGGAGAAAAATTTTTTAATTTAAGGCGCTAAAACAAACTAAAAATTTTAATTCCATCCCATCTGATACTTATAGTAGTTTAAAATCGAAAACTAAGATGAATTGTCAATTTAAACTACCCACGAAGCAGAACAATTCGGTTTTTGACTATTAATATGCTTTTAGAAGGCATCAGGAAAGTTTCTGTATTAATATTACACAAAAATTTTTTTCTTCCAAAATTCAAAAAACGTAAGGAAAAAACGAAAAAATCTGGCTTTGCCGGATTTCGGGGCGGGGAGAGGGCCCCCTATGGACGCCACTGATTTAAACAAGCTTTAGCTGGTTGTCTACTGGTTGTTAAGTGTTCTAATAATTTTTTCTATTACAACAATAACACTAGGAATAAAACTAATTTTCTTTAATAGGACGATTACCGTTTCTCAGGGCGCAGGTATGAAGCATAAGCCAACGCAAAGTAACATTGGACCTTCTTAGGGCGGCCAGCAATTTGTTGGTATTGGTGAGTATGAATTCCTTGGTGAGAGTCCCTTCGCTGACTATCTGTTCTATTCCCTCGTTAAGTTTCACCAATTCCTCCCCGTGTTTCCTGGCATAACTGCGCACGTTTCCAATGTCTAAGCAGGCTGAGAGGGCAGTTCGGGCTGCTTTGTACCCGTCCCAAACTTCGGCCAGATTTTCAGTCATGCCCATATACACGCTAACAATCTTAATATTAATAGCAAATTATAATTACAATTATAACCATAGGTTATTATTAGTTGTTGATCTTTTTGTAAAAATGAATTTCAAAATTTAAGATAATTTTGTTAAATTTGCAGTTGGATTAAAAAATAGACTGGGCTCAATAACAACACGTCAATTTAAAATAGACTGGGCTCAATAAAAAGAGTCAGTTTCTTTTATAATCAACAAACAATCATAATTATTTTGCACCTTCTTTTCTTATTTTTTTGTTCCAAATTGTTTAGTTATTAAAGTAATAATTAAATTGTAAATTAATATTTTTTTTAATTTTTATTGTTGTGTTAAAGAAAAAACGTTTTAAAATAGTAAAATTTATTGTGAATTTTTAATGGTTTATTGATAAACAATTTTTGAAAATCGAGTAAGACTGCATGTAAACTTATTTTGCCAAATGTTATCAAGCCGTATGTTTTAAGACGAAATTTAGGTTTAAAGCAAAGTACGTTTAAACCACTAAAAGCTTAATTATTGTTTTTCAGAGGATAAAGCTATGCTAGAGGATAACAACATTTTTTTAAAAATAAAAATGCCCTATTCAGGTATAGAGGTGTAAAAGCACGATTTTTTGTTAAAAATTCACATTTTTTTTGGAAAAAAAGTTAGGAAACAATTAAGTCTTTAAAATTTTCTCCAGCGGGGAGGGGGGAGTAGATCGTAGATTTGATATTCTAGGGGGGCTGTTGTTATTTTCCAACAACCAATCTTTCCATCAAAATCGGTCTGGACAGTCGGTACGTTTTGGGGGGGGTTATCATAAACTTGGGTTAAAAAATTAAATTATGGGAGAGGGGCCACTGGATTTTTACAGGGGGGCAAACTTCAAGGCTAAGGGGGAGTGGACCCCACCCTACCCACTGCCCCCCCATTTTTATCTATGAGTTTAGCCTTTTCAAAATTTAGTTTAAAGGTTTATTATAGGTACGATCGCATTCGCTAAAACAGTTACCCCCGTTTAACGCCCGCGGGCGAGGGGCTGTTATTTACGCAGTTAGTTCGCTTCGTGCTATTAGAAGTTAATTATTATTACACAAAAAATTAACTAACCCAATTATCAGGGAAGTACTTGTCAACAATTTCCCGCATAATAGATGTCTGATGTTGCAGATTCTCTGGTGCAAAAAAGAGGCAGACGTATAACATTGAAGCTTGGATTGAAAGTGCACAACTTCGATGTTCGGGCAAAGGAAAAGCTGTCACCTAAATTAACCGTGTTAATACGGAAAAATTTTATCGGCTACAATTATATTCGAAAGTACTATTTCTAATAAAGTACTTCTATACATTAATATTTGAAAAAAATATAAATTATTGATTGATAACCTTTTTTTAACATAATAGGAATTTGCTGCTTAGATTTCAAGTCGGTTAAAACCCAATGTCTTTTATAACGTTCGAAATGGTGGCCTTTTTCCTGTTTTAAATGTAAACCTTTTCCAAAATTTTGGCTAGATGTCTTAAGGATATTTTTAACTAAGTTTTAGAAAAAGGCTTACTACATCTATGAATTATAATAGGCTAAGACCTGTGCAAGGTTGCCCCCCCCCCGAGAATGAAAAAAATAAAAACAAAATGCGTCATTTTTAACTTATTTTCGTGAAATTTTTGCAGTTTTTAACCAATTTTAACACAATTTATGTAATTTTACACTTTTTGTTGCTTTTGCTTTCTCCTTCTTTTTTTGCTCTTTCTCTTTCTTTTTTCCCTGCGTGCCCCTTGTTTTATTTCCCGTTCCCGTTTTAAAAGTTTGCAGCCCCCATTTTGGAAATTCCCCCATTAAAACCCTGCAGGCAGTGCACAGCTCTGTAGGCTACATACTTATATATAACAGGCGATCACGACTATAATTAATATACATAATAATTATTACTTGGTTATACAAATCGTCAGATCGAAGCCTTCCAATGACCATATTAACAAAAGTCTGATTAAGTGGAACACGTCTAAATAAACAATACAAAAATTTCATTAAAAAACATGTGAACTGACATGAAAAAATTCTGGCGAAAATAAGACAATTCATCTTTTTAAATGCACAAAAAAAATCTGATTATTATACAGATATATAAATTATACAGATTATTCATGTATCGAAAGCTTGTTTCAGACCTGTGCACTGCCCCCCCCCGGGGTTTTATTGGGGGGAGGGGGCAATTCCAAAACGGGGGGAGCAAAATTTTTTTGAAACGGGGGGGGGACAAGTAGGGGGTAAGAAAAAAAAGAGAAAAAAGAAAAAAAGCGGAAAAAGGGAGAAAAAAAGCGAAAATAAAGTAAAAATATGTCTAGGATGGCTTAAAATGCATTGAAAGAGGCTAAAAACTGCAAAAAAATCGCGATGATGGCGTCATTATAGGTCAAAAATGGCGCCATAATTTTAGGGTACTTTTTCATATTTTGGCACGGGGAGGGGCAATACAATGGGGGGGGCAAATCCTCCAATAAAGCGGGGGAAGGGCATTTCCAGACCGTGCACAGGTCTGTTGTTCAATTATTTTTTTTTATTTATTGTTGTTCTAAATTCAAATTTCTTCATATACAAAAATAATACATCTTACAAAATAGTGTATATTCTGTTTATTCCCAATAAAAGTGATGTTGAAATTGTTTAAAAAAAAATATTAATAAATAGTTGATATTAAAACGAACTGAAAATAGGTCTCAGGGTATCCGGGAGGCCGTTTGGAACCACGCACAAAACCCGTTCCTCGAAGAAGAGTGCAAATTTCATCAATGCTAGATTGTAAAGCTGACTTCTGCGCACTAAAATTATTATAGGTTAGCTCTATATATTTTCGGTTTTCTCAAAATTCCTAATCAAAAAACCAAAGAAAACAGTTGTTTCTAAATTTTCCAAGTAACAAAAAGCTACGGAATTAAAACCAATTCAACTACGTGACCGGGATATTTGTTACGCTTAGAGCAATTAGGTAAAAACCTCGATTGTTTTGCTAAAAAAAAAACAAACGACGGCAGTATGTTGAATAAGTTTACCCAAGCTTTTTGCCACTGTGTATTTTTAGCAAAAAAATTGCGGATTTTTTGTACGGGAAACGCAACATCTCGACAAATACTGCACCAATCTTAATGATCAAGGTATTAAATTAAAGTAGAAAATAGCCGCTTTTTTGAGTGCCTATTATATAATTTAAATTTTAATAGCCATTGAGCAATTTTTCAAGCACACAATAGTCGAAATACGCCATTTTTAGAGGGTAATATCTCCTGAGATATTTTGATAAAAAAATTTTTGAGGGCAATTGGGGTTCAGGAGTAAGGTTTTCACAAAAAATAATCGAAATCTAAGACAAAAAGTTTGACTCGGTACCGCACCTTTAAACAAACAAAAGAAGGCAAAGAAAGCAAAACGTGTGTGAATTAAAAACCTAAATAAGTGATAATTTTTGGTCATGTTGGTTTTATTGGAAAAAGTTAAGTTGACTTTTGCGCATATCATGTTTTTTTTTTTAAATTATGTAAGGAATTTATTTTTCAGAGCTAAAATTTTTTTTTCGGGAATTACCATTTGGGGTAAAAATGTGAGGAGGTCATAGCATGGGCGGGCAGGGGCGGGAGGAGTTATATTATACTCCTCAAATATCCTGATTATTGCCGACACCCCCTCCCCCCTCTCGCCTAAAAGTTGGGGGTACCCCAGAAATCCCTCACCTAAAATGTGGATGGTTCTAACACTAAAAACGCTAAAAATGGAGTATTTGAGGTATAACACCAAAAAATTTTTTACCCCCCCCCCCTCCAAAGTCCCTAACCAAGACCTGGGAGACTGCCAATCTATGCTCATAGGCTTGGAGAAAATCTGAAAGGGGACCTTAAACAGCTCACTACAACCCTCTTTCGCTTATCTATGAACACCTCCCCCCCAAAGGACCAGAATTGACCAACTTGATCGACTAAATTCTTACTATTCGTTTTCCGCTTCTGAAAGTAGTATAGGATAAAAATGCTAATCTTGGTTAAAAATAATTTTTTTGCAATTTTTAGCTTTTTACTTTAAAAAACACCTTTTATACAAGAAAGCGGTACCTAGTTAGAAGTTTTAATCACCGTTTTTGTAGAAGTCATTTGAAAGTCTTTTTTTTTAGTTTCAAAAATTAGTGAGCGTGAGGTATTATTTTAGCTCTTCTTCTGCACTCCGCAGTGGAGTAACGTTAAAACCTACTGTTACAGATTGTAGGATCTTAAACTCCTAGAGCTTGGTTTTCACGTATTGAAATAAATTTCACAAATCAACTATAAACTAAATAAAAAAACAACAAAGCAACCTGTAACGATAATAAGCAACCAAAAGTCGTTCACGTACAGTGCCATCGTAATTTCTGTCGATTAACATAAGCATTACACCGTAAAGGTACAAAGATTCACACTAAAATATAAAAGAATTTATAAAAATCTAATAATATTCTACTGCACAAGTAACATTCCAGTGCATGAATCCCAATAGATTTTAATAAAATTTAAGTAAAATAAATATAAAAAACATTAAAAAAAACTCTAAACGAGTAACAAAGTAGTGTACCTATTGGCGGACAAAAAACCTACAAACTGCCGACGACGCTCCCCCTACCCCGAAAATTTGCGGGGTTCCTCATACATCCCGCCCCCTCTGTCATAAATCTAGAGATAGATCCCAGCATTATAAACACCCAAAATATGATATTCAAGTGAATACACTATACACCTTTTGAAAATTTTTGATGTACTCCGTTCAAATCCGCGAGGCTGCCCCATTGCAAGTGTAACAACTGGAAATATAAACACATGCTTTAAAAATTTCGCACTGTACAGTACAAAATGTTTTTATTAATATTTTTATAAATAACGAAACTACATTAAAACAAGAACATTTTTCGACAAAAGACGAATTTAAGGTCACATGCTATTACGTTCAGTTCAGCCTCTGTAAAATTGCTGCTACAATTATTAATAACGATAGCGTTTCTTAATTTTTTATCGGGCCATATAAAATACTGTTGGTATATTGAAAACTACTATATTTTTTTGATTACTTTTTTTAAATTTAGCCAGTTTAAGTTTGATTTTTATTAAACGTAGAGTAATAACGATTTTTGGCAAAAAGTAAAACGGTTGGTAATAAGTTTTCGCGTAAAGGATTTCAAAAAATAATACAAAACCAGACCTGTGTACTCCCCCTGGGGTTTTATTGGGGAGGCAATTTCAAAACGGGGGGGGGGGGGGGCACGGGGGGGCAACTTTTTTGAAAAAGGGGGGGGGCAATAAAACGGGAGGAGGAAGCAGCGGAGAAAGAAAAAAAGAGAAAAAAAGGAGAAAAAACGAAGGAAAATAAGGTAAAAATAGGTCTAAAATGGCTTAAAATGCATTGAAATAGGCTAAAAACTGCAAAAATTTTGCGATGATTGCGCCATTTTAGGTCCAAAATGGTGCCATAATTTTAGGGTATTTTTTTTATTTTTTGGCAATAAAACGGGGGGGGGCAAATCCTTCAATAAAGCGGGGGGGGGCATTTTCAGATCAGACCGTGCACAGGTCTGCGAAGCGTTGGTGAGTAACTTTCGAATATTTAATTTTAAAATAAGACTATGTCTTGAATAGAAGTTTTAAAACTTTTAATTTAGAAACTTATATAGATTTTTTTGTGTTTGGGGCAGCCAGATTTTGAAACGAATTAAAAAATTCGGAATAATCCTTTAAAATTTGCATATTTGATAAAATTTAATTCTGCATCGAGTTTTAGTATGCTTGTTTTTAAAGCAAACACCATGTGCCATTAAATTAAAAGGATATTGCTGATCCAAAATAACTTGTTTGCGAAAAAACGTAACTCTTTATGCTTGGCAATTATTAAAAAAAATGTTAATAACGTTAGTATAAATGTATCTACCAGTAACTGTTTTCCTTCCGTATTTTGAAAAACAGTTTCAAGATTTTGTTGAATATAGACACCTTCTTCCAAATCATCTACATATCTAAAAAATACGAGCGAAATACAATTAGGTGAATGGTTGTACGCTTGAATGGTTATACGCAACCTTACAATGTTTAGGGGATTAATTAACAAAGATTTTGATGCGAGATGAGCATGATTTATGATCAGCATGGTCGAGGACGCTAGGGCGCTATTAAAAATAATTAGGAAATAATTTGAGCGAAATTTTTTTTTGATAATCATGGGTGGCGCGGGAGCGCCACGGGGCAATTTAGCCCCGTGGCGCCAACCATTATTAGAGAACCTGGGTAAATTTTGAAATTCAGAACCTTCTTCTTCTTCTTATTATTATAATTATTATTATTCCAACGCTCCATCTTTAAAAGCGATATTCCTCATTCGTTACTGATTGATCAAAAATAAACATGGGCTTATTAGAAAGAAGAAGGAATTACGCAACTTTCTTAGGAAGCACTTTTTTCATTTAGGTCCTTGTTATCGATTTATTGATCAAAATAAAAAATTTAAAAATACACAAATAAAAACTCCCAACCGCACAATAACAGCCGTTTGGCAACAATAAGGATTGTACAGAGCAGACAACCAGCATCTCTCATAGAAACCGCACAAAAAAAGCAGATCGCTTTTAATTGGTGGCAGAAACGGAACCAGTTTCCAGCGCCATCTGCTTCAACCGCGCGGAAAACGGCGAAAACAACAGAGTGCTTTTTTTAATTCTTGCATTACTGATGACAAAATTAATTCAAAGTTTTATTTATTAAAAAATAATAATAAGCGTTGGTGGCGCGGGAGCGCCACGCGCCGGTAATCATCGATGGTGCGGGGTGCCATATTGTAATTTAACCTACGGCACCGCCCCAACTATACTTAGAAATAAATTTTGTAAATTTATTTCTAAGTAAATTTTGTAATTCATGTTCATTATCTTATCATTATTTGGCGCACGGCGTCGCGCCAACTATATTTAGAGAACGTGGTAAACTTTGTCTGGAGCGCAGCTGCACCGCACTAACTATAATTAAACAACGTGGGTAAATTTTATAATTTAAATTCATCTTCTTCTTCTTATTATTTTTTATTTAAAAAAGTATATCTCGGCAACGGAATGATTATAAACACACAGACCTGTGCACTGCCCCCCCCCCCTCGGGGTTAAAACGGGGGGAGGGGCAATTCGAAAATGGGGGGGGGGCCGGGGGGGCAATAAAACGGGAGGTGCAAGCAGGGGGAAAGAAAAAAAAAGAGAAAAAAAGGAGAAAAAATAAGAAAAAAAGAAGGGAAAAGGGAAAAAAGGGACAAAAAAAGCGGAAATAAGGTAAAAATAGGTCTAAAATGGCTTAAAATACATTGAAATAGGCTAAAAACTGCAAAAAAATTCGCGATGATGGCGTCATCATAGGTCAAAAATGGCGTCATATTTTTAGGGTACTTTTTCATTTTTTGGCGGGAGGGGGGCAATAAAACGGGGGGGGGGGGGGGGCAAAAAATTCCAAATAAAACGGGGGGGGGGGCATTTTCAGACCGTGCACAGGTCTGAACACATGTCATTGCGCAGCTAAAACTATAGTTTATTAGGCTATTTTTTTAATTTAATTCAAAAA
>JASAMX010011532.1:0-12909 GCA_030248175.1 Microlaimidae sp. YZB2_3 | reverse complement strand
ATAGCATGGACGAACCTAACCAAGTAGGTTACAACGTATTGCTTATAAGTGTAAGTTGAGAGTAACATGATCTACCAAATTGAAAAGCACAATTTATTTTTCCTATCTCACTTATTTTTGGTCGGAATGCACCTTACCGTGGGAGGAAGGCTTATCTTTTGGTTGCACAACAATGTATGAAAAGATAAGTTTTACCCTCCGGTTGTGGGCTAGGCCGCAATGGCCACACGGTAAGAACCTAAGACCCCTCAGCGCGTCAAGCCACCATGCACACAACACATGGTGTGGCAATTACCTCACCAAGGTGGCAATGGCGGTTTTGGTAGACCAAATCAACCACGACCTCCAAAGTCGCATAATCCCCATTGTAGGTTGTCGAGGGGATAATTCCAGATGATACTTATAACGAAATTTAAGTTTTTTTTATCCTATTATATGTAAAACATGATATTTTTTTTTAAAGCTGAAGCGGGCCGGCCATGGATATTTCATATTACCGCCTACCACCCTATATCAGCACTGTTGTTGATGTAGAATGTTAGTCAAAGCCCCACCCCTATCAGAGGATTTTAGGGATTAGATGTGAGGTTATATTTAATAATACAGAGAGAACAATAAAAATAAAGGATATTTTACCTATCTGACATCTCATCCGCGAAGGCCTACGTTTGGTCGGTTTGTCTTACCGTGGGAGGAAGGCTTATCTTTTGGTTGCACAATAGTGTATGTAAAGATAAGCTTACTCCTCCGGTTGTGGGCTAGGCCGCAATGGCCACACGGTAAGGACCTCAGCCCCCTCAGCGCGGCAAGCCGCTACGCCACAACACGTAACGTGGCAATTACCTCACTAAGGTGGCAATGGCGGTTTTGGTGAACCAAATCAACCACGACCTCCAGAGTTAAAACGTTAATAAAAGATAAAAATTATAAAAGATTAAATTATAAAAGATTAATAGCGTATATAGTAGTTTTGTTTAACATGTATTCCCTAACTATTGAACGGCATCATAATCGATTTGAAATCGAAAAACAACTAAGATAAATTGTCAATTTAAACTACCCGCGAAGCGGGGAAAAATTTGTTTTTTAACTATTAATATGCTTTTGGAAGGCATCGAAAAAGTTTCTGTACTTTTATTAAAGAAAAAATTTTATCTATCCCAAAATTAAAAAAAACGTAAGGGTCCCCCCATACAGAAAAATTCGGCTTCGATGGATTTCGCGGGGAGGGGGGGTACCCCCCTGAGCACGCCACTAGGTATACATACCTATATAATACTTAAATGAGTTAATTATTGAGCCTGTTCGGTTGATATTCCGTCCAAAGTGTTCAAAGTACAAAGCCGAAAAATTAATTTTGGGTGATATAAAATAGGCGTTTTTTTGGAATTTTCCCGAATTTTTTTCATTTCCACCTAAAAAAGATGTATAAAAAAATTTATATTTTAAAAACACTATTAAATGTCAAAAAATCAAAAAATAAAAGCTTTTTTCCTGTGGAAACTTTAAACGAAGTATATCGCCGACTTTAATAGAACAAAACTAAACTTGTGTATAAAATAAAAGTGATACAATAAACAAGACATAAAAGATAAATTGAAGTTCAAAACAAATTCGGAATAATGATAAAAATCACTATAATATTCATAGGTGTTTTTTTAGAGGGGGAACAGAGGGGTCCACCTCCCCCCTAGAGCCAAAATTTCGGACCCCCCCCCCCACAAAAAAAAAAAAATCCAGTCCCCCCTCCCCCCCAAAACCGGCCAGATCCCCCCTAGCGAGGCTGACCCCCTTCCCCCCTTCCGACCAATTTGGAAGTATATTTTTTATTTACTGTCAAAAACACGGTTTTTTAGTTAAAAACAGTGTTTAAATACACTTTTTAGGCCTAAATAGGCTGTTTTAGTACATAAAATTCAATATTAGACCTAAAAACACTGGAATTATTGAGTTAAAAAATTTTGTTAAAAAATTGGAACCTCCCTCACCCCCTCCCTAAATTTGAAATCTCGCACCCGGGGGTGGACCCCCCAGCGGATTCGACCAAAAACACATATGATAATATTCCTTGTGCAAACAAATGATACCAACAGTATAGAATATCATTAAATGCAAAGCTTTATTTTAGGTCACAATTAGCAGTGCGAGATATTTACGCCATGTTTCCAAACTGGAAGACAATTTTTTAAAGCGGAACAGGGGCAATAAAACGGGCGGGGGCAAGCAGGGGATAAAGAGAAAAAAGAAGAAAAAAAGGGACAAAAAAAAGGAGAACAAATGGCTTAAAATGCATTAAAATAGGCTAAAACTGCAAAAGATTTATTTTTTTGGGTACTTTATTGTGAGTGCGAGGGAGGGGGAGCACAGCACAGCCATTATATTTTTCTGGGGGAACATTTTCAGACTGTGCACAGGTGTGAATACAATACACCAGTGTTGCGGTTGCCGTCGTAAAGCTCGACCACCGTATTTGATTTACATAACCACTGTTATACAAGAATATATTATTAATGCATAATTACATAATATTTGTTTTTTTTTTGTTTTTGTTAATGCGGGCCGGCTACAGAATTTAGGCCCTGTCTTACCGTCCAAAAAACCTAGAAAATCAACACCGTTCTCTGGTTAATGTGATGAGATTGAGTTTAGTTGAACTATGATGCATAACTGACCAGAAGAACATTTGATTACTATAATTTTTTGGCTAAAAGCCCCACCCACATCGCGGGATTTGTGAGAAGTGTGGCCAATGTAACATGAGTAAAAAAAATTTTTTTTTTTATTAGACTAAAAATATGAGAGGGGGATTTGACAGACAATGACATAATTTAATGTAAAGGAATGCCAATTATTTTAAAATGACAAAGAAGAAGAAAAAAAACCCCGGAAACAGTGCAAGGTAAAGGGTTGTAAAAGTGGAATATGTTTGTGCGGTTAGGAATACGATATGTTTGACATAAAGCTAAGCACAATTTATGTATGTATATAGAGTGCCGTACTATAACTAGTTACATAGCGCCCACCAATTAAGGTAGCGTGAAAATAAATGATACTCTGCACCGTGTTAATAAACAAAAAAAAATTAAAAATAAAACAAAGCGTTTAATCCGTCTTTTGTCCAGCTCTTCTGACACATGGGTGGTTCCAAGAGCAACCAGGTCCATTGAGCTTCACACATCTATCCAACAATGGCAGAACTCCATCCAATGACAGAGCAAACACAGCTGGCTTGAGCGTCTCTAAACAATTACAGCAACCGAGAACAAGAAGATAAAAGATAAAAGCAAGCAAAACATAAAACTGAAACCGAAATTATGATGTTTAGAGTTAGGGTGGGGGGACAGGGGAAGAATTTTTGCTGTTGGAAAAAAATGCAACATTGGACACATTCCTCGTGGTCGCCCTTCGCCGTCCTCTCCACCAAGCTACAGCAAGCTGTACGGGCCCAAGTATCCCGGCTAAAAAGCGACCGAGCGGGGTGACGTTGATCCCCCTCAGGACGAAGACCTCAGCATTATCGTCGGGCTTTGCTGGGGTAATCTGTTGCCAGATTCCCGGGCGACCATGAGGGGGATTTTGTGTTTTATAATATTTCACAAAATAACGTGACAACGCCGTTCAGACCGTTACCAGTGATGTTCCTGCCCTCCAATATCATGCCTTGGATCTCCGACCATTTAAAATGGAGGGAGTTCCGGAGCGTCGACCATTTAAAGTGGAGGGAGCTCCGCCCCTTAAATAAGCGATTTTAAGCTTACCCAAGCTTGGAATACATTTAAAGTTACTCTATCTGCATTTTTATGACTATTTCTAGCGTTTTAAATAAGTTTAAAAAAACTTAATATACAAAAAAATTGGCAAAAATATTATATGGAGTCAATCTTTAATTATCTATGAAGTTAATACACAAATAGGGCGGAGCTCCAGAGCTTCTAAAAGCGGAGCTCCGCTCCTGGGAACATCACTAACAGTAACACTGTGATTTTTCGCTGCGGTATGAAGGCGTTGTCACTCCGGTGGTAAAATTGTTTTGTTCCAGGTTGTTTCGTTTTGCTTGCCAGCGGCAGCTTTGCGGCATTTTTCAGCTTAATAGTGGAGAAAGCGAGAAGAATTGTGCAACAACGAAAATCCAGCTGACATGAAAGCGGAATTTGATTGAACGTTTTTTATATTGTTGGTTTTTCGGGCTTTTTTGGAACAACATAATGGAAAATGATCATTTCTCCATAGTACAACCAAAAATATATAATAAAGGAAAAATGAGACACTTAGAACAAACCGCTTGTAAAAAACGGTCCCATTTAAATGGGACCTGGTCCCATTTAAATGGTACCTTTGGATTTTGGTCCCATTTAAATGGGATCCCATTTAAATAACTCCCATTTAAATGGGATCCCATTTAAATAGGTCCCATTTAAATGGGACTTATTTAAATGGGATCCCATTTTAATGGGATCCCATTTAAATGGGACCTATTTAAATGGGATCCCATTTAAATAAGTCCCATTTAAATGGAACCTATTTAAATGGGATTCCATTTAAATGGGACCAAAATCGAAAAGTCCCATTTAAATGTGACCAGGTCCCATTTAAATGGTACCTTTGGATTTTGGTCCCATTTAAATGGGATCCCATTTAAATAACTCCCATTTAAATGGGATCCCATTTAAATGGGACTTATTTAATTGGGATCCCATTTAAATGGGACTTATTTAAATGGGATCCCATTTAAATAAGTCCCATTTAAATGGGATCCCATTTAGTTAGGTCCCATTTAAATTGGATTCAATTTAAATGGGATCCCATTTAAATGGGATCCCATTTAAATGGGACCAAAATCGAAAAGTCCCATTTAAATGTGACCAGGTCCCATTTAAATGGGACCGTTTTTTACAAGCAGTTTGTTCTAAGTGTCTCATTTTTCTTTTATTATATATTTTTGGAACAACCGTCATACAATCATACGACTCCGGTGAAAATGAACTCTTTTAGAACTAAAAAGAAATGATTTTGGACAAAAAAAATAGTATAAGTAGGGTTGGAGGATTTGGGTAACTATCAATAGTGATATTCTCTGAAGCTCCGCTTTTAAGAGTTCCTGAGCTCCACGCTATTTTGGTTTAATTTCATGAATAATTAATGACTAATGCTATAAACTATCTAATCAATTTGTTGTTTCAAAAATCTAATCTAATCTAATCCAGGTTGTTTCGTTTTGCTTGCCAGCGGCAGCTTTGCGGCATTTTTCAGCTTAATAGTGGAGAAAACGAGAAGAATTGTGCAACAACGAAAATCCAGCTGACATGAAAGCGGAATTTGATTGAACGTTTTTTATATTGTTGGTTTTTCGGGCTTTTTTTGGAACAACATAATGGAAAATGATCATTTCTCCATAGTACAACCAAAAATATAAAATAAAGGAAAAATGAGACACTTAGAACAAACTGCTTGTAAAAAACGGTCCCATTTAAATGGGACCTGGTCCCATTTAAATGGTACCTTTGGATTTTGGTCCCATTTAAATGGGATCCCATTTAAATAGCTCCCATTTAAATGGGATCCCATTTAAATAGGTCCCATTTAAATGGGACTTATTTAAATGGGATCCCATTTAAATGGGACTTATTTAAATGGGACCTATTTAAATGGGATCCCATTTAAATAAGTCCCATTTAAATGGGACCTATTTAAATGGGATCCCATTTAAATGGGACCAAAATCGAAAAGTCCCATTTAAATGGGACCCTGTACCATTTGAATGGTACCTTTGGATTTTGGTCCCATTTAAATGGGATCCATTTAAAATAACTCCCATTTTAATGGGATCCCATTTAAAT
This sequence comes from Microlaimidae sp. YZB2_3, assembly GCA_030248175.1. NCBI lineage: Eukaryota > Metazoa > Nematoda > Chromadorea > Desmodorida > Microlaimidae > Microlaimidae sp. YZB2_3. The sequence continues at coordinate 7,072 of JASAMX010011532.1, read as the reverse complement.
GGGACTTATTTAAATGGGATCCCATTTAAATGGGACTTATTTAAATGGGATCCCATTTAAATAAGTCCCATTTAAATGGGACCTATTTAAATGGGATCCCATTTAAATAAGTCCCGTTTAAATGGGACCTATTTAAATGGGATCCCATTTAAATGGGATCCCATTTAAATGGGACCAAAATCGAAAAGTCCTATTTAAATGTGACCAGGTCCCATTTAAATGGGACCGTTTTTTACAAGCAGTTTGTTTATTATATATTTTTGGAACAACCGTCATACAATCATATGACTCCGGTGAAAATGAACTCTTTTAGAACTAAAAAGAAATGATTTTGGACAAAAAAAATAGTATAAGTAGGGTTGGATGATTTGGGTAACTATCAATAGTGATATTCTCTGAAGCTCCGCTTTTAAGAGTTCCTGAGCTCCACGCTATTTTGGTTTAATTTCATGAATAATTAATGACTAATGCTCTAAATTATCTAATCAATTTGTTTGTAAACCAATTGTTTTTTTTTTAACTTGTATAAGATCGTTATAGTCATTGAGCAATCTGTCACGTACAGAATTGTCGAAAAACGCCATTTGGGGGGGGGTCATAACTCCTAAACCACTGGAGATATTTTGTTGAAAAAATTTTTGTGGGCTACTGGGGGCTGGGGTAAAGTTTTCGCAAAAAATTAATAAAATCGAAGACAAAAAGTTTGACTCCGCACTGCACTTTCAAGCGAAACATCAATTTTTGCTTGGTCAAGTAATGCCGGTTTGGAAACCCATGTAAGTAGGTTTGTCTCCAAAACTAAGTGTTAAATCGATATTTTGTTTAAAAAGTAAATAACCGTTTTAATAGTTTATTAAATAAAGTTATTAAATATCACAGAATCGTTTAATGATGCAATCTATAGCTTTAATAACAAGCAATATAGCTTAAACTTACAGTTTAATCTTTGTCCTAAAGTTAACATATCAATCACTAACTGTTTTTGGTCGGTAAAATATTTTTAAATATCACAAAGTTTCGAAATTTCATTTTGCACTGTTTCTGAGATTACAGAATATTAGAAATAACACTTTAAAAACTAAACAGTTGATTAAACAACAACGTTTGATTGTTTATTTTCTCTCTCTTCTATTAGATTATCAGTTTTTTAGCCAATAATTGCTATGGCTTAAATAATAATACACAGTTATATTATTTTCTGGACGGAAGAAGCCGAATAAAACATCCGAATAATGACATTTGCGAAAGAATAAACATTTGAACCGGGTACAGTGTGTGATAATGGATCAATGCCGCAAAAAAGTAATAATCTCTGCAAAACAATTTATCATTTCACACTATCTTCGATCTTACATGATCAAAATCATAGTAAAATATTTTTCCGGAGGAAAAATGCCATTCCTTTCCAGAAAGATTAAAGGCAGTGGCTTCGAAATCGGGTGGTTTTAGGATCCGACGACTTTGGGATCAGGCGGCTTTGGTTACTACATTGAAGGACAGCACCGGTAGAAACAGATCACTCACCGGCGTCCCAGCAAAATCACAGCGCGGAGTCACCTTCCAAGGTGTTTTTGGTATGGGACATAGTGATGATCTCCGGAGCTCAAAGCTCCAGAGCAACCCCCAGACATAGATGAACACGGTCAAAAAGCTAGGGGAGGGTGTTAACCCCGGCTAAACGACATTTCAAAATCTAGGGGGGGGTGGAACCTCCCCTAGCTTTCTAGGGGGTCGACCCGGGGTAGAAGATTTTGAAACCTAGAGGGGGGTCAGGTGTGGTCCAATTTCCGAAACAAAATACTTTTAAACCATTAAATGTTTAATAATAGTTTTTTTATAAGATAATACTACATTTTATTAAATAAAAAGCGATATTTAGGTATAAAAAGGGTGTAAAAACATGAATTTGTGTTAAAAATTCACGTTTTTGGAAGAAAATTTAGTATAAAAAAAGTACTTAAAATTTTCTCGAGAGGGGGGTCAGATTTCAAAATCTAGATGGGGATCAGGGGTAAAAATTCAAAAATTCGGGGGGAGGGGGGGGGGCTGGATTTTTTTCTAAAGGGGGCCCCCAAAATTTCGAGGCTAGGGGGGGTTGACCCCACCCTAACCCCCCCCCCCCCCCTTTGTTCATCTATACCCCCAGAGCTCCGCCCTATTTTCATGAATAATTAAAAAGTTGAGATGTTCACAGAATCTTTCTCCCGCAAATATTATTATCCAGTGATGGGCGGAACTGCGGAACCCCCGGAACAGGAAGTGATATTTTCCAAAAGTCCAGAACAATAACCGGAACCGGAATTCCAAATTTTGCTCGGAACATCCGAAAGCCAGAACCGGAACTGCCTATAAAACTTACACCTCCGGACACCAGAATCGGAATTGAGATTTTCTAAAAATCCAGAATTCTAAATTTTGCTTGGAACATCCGGAACCGAACTGCCCATCACTATTATTATTATCCCTTCACCTTTTCGCAGCTCCAAAACACTTCCCGTAGCTCCGCCCTTATTTCGACAATTTCGCAATTAATTTAAAAGTAATATCATCATCATGGATTATTTTGTCAAAAATTTTTGTAAACTAAATTTATTTAAAAACTTATTCAAATAATAGGACCAACCTTTAAAATAGAAAAAATAATAATTCAAAACATACTTCCAAGTTTAAAATCACCGTTTAATAGGTTTAAACGGCCTTAGTTTTATTTGTAGAAATAGTTGAACTATAGAACGGAGTATTATAATATAATATTATATAATACACAGTCCTTAGTTTTCTTCGCTTTAAATAACCGGAGTTTGAATTTAGTTTATTGAAGGGTGAGCACATTTACTACTATCGGGCTTGCATAGGACAGGTCAATAAAAACATTTTACAACCTTGCGAGAAAATCCCTTTAATCGTATTTCATCCCTACCAAAAACACCTAATCATATAGTTCACCTTGTACACTCCCTCGTAAAGGAACATAAAACCGAATTTCGTGCCGAATTTCCACGGCTCCTTCTGTTGATTTTTTTCTCCTTCGGCGACCGCCTGGTTTTCATTGTCGGATTCCGCGTTTTTCCGTGCGGTCCCGCCGCGCGGAAGGCTGTTTACCGCAAGTCGGAACGGTTGAAGTACCGGACCGATCAGGACCAAGTGGTCCGACCTGTCCAGGGGAGGAAAAGCCGGATTCTGCAGATCCTGGAAACAGCTTACCGAAAGGATACCCGAGAAAGACTGATTATCTAAAATAATATAATAATTACTGATGTTCTTCAGAGCTCCGCCTTTTGGAGCTTCGGAACAATCCCCGTCATTTTCATGAATGATTAACAAGTAAAAATGAATAATTAATTTGGGACTCGAGCTGCGGAGCGGAGCTCCGCTTTCCTGAGCAACCCTCGAGGCTGTGGAGCTTTGCCATCTTTTTGTACAATTTTTATGAATAATTAAGGAATAATGCCTGAAAATATTTTGTCAAAAAATTTTTGAAAATAAATTTTACCGCAACTTATTAAAACAATAAAAATACTCCTGAAAATGCAAAATAGTATAAAACATATTATTTCAATTTTAAAAAAGTTTTAAATCGGTCATTTTATACGAAGGAACTCTGGAGCGAGCTCCGCTTTAAATGGTCGGGAATTCAGAGTATGATATTGGAGGGTTGGAACATGATTATTAATAATTTTTTTATTATTTTTTAAATTCATTTTAAACAAAAAAGGATATTTTAAAAAAAGCATTTTATTTTACTATCCATAAATAACAATGATGTTGATTTTTAAAGTGTGACCCTTCTAATGCTAGAATAAAATCCTCGAGATATTTAAACGTGCAATTCACAGAAGTATCTCACTCAGATCTTGTTGATATAAATTAACAGGTTTTCAAACACGAGGTATGTTAGGAATTAAAGTTATACTGAATTCAGAAATTTAGAAAAATGCTTTATAACTTCTTTTTTGTTCTAATTTTATAATAGAATCAAGCTCTTCTGCGAAAAAACACGTCTTTGTTTCGAAACGTCTACAAATATTTTTTTAGAAAATCAAAAGATTAATTATAATAAAAATTGGTAGAAATGAGCTAACCGCAAGAAAATATTACCCTGTCTTCTGCTTCTCAAAAAAAATTTTTTGTCATTTTTTTATTTTCCCAAAAACAAAACCCAAGAAATGAATTATTGTCTAAAGAAAACTCACCAAGTGAATTGCTTAGTTGAATATAAAGGAAGACGCAGTCACCCACTGAAAACGTATGTTCTTCTTTGCCTTGACAAGGCGACCCGTTAACCCACAAACCTAAAACCGGAATCACTGTTAAGAGTACGGTTACAATAGCACAATATTAATTTTTATACCAACATAATAAAACCAGTACTAAGTTTCTTCTGTCTAAAACAAATTATACAAAAACACTTTTCTTGCATTTTTTTTGAAAAATTTCTTAACACCTTGACAGATAACGGAGGCAGGACCAATTGGCACAATAGCTTTTCCTATAATAGGGTAGTGCATTTAATTTCGGCACTTTTCCCAATTGGGCATTTTTGATTTTGGACTATATCTTTGGTAATCCTGGACGGAATACGACGTTTGATAGCTCAAATGAGAGCTAATTAAATGTAAATGACTGTCGTGAGCGTTTTATTTGTTATGTTATGATATTTTCATGTGAAATTGTGTGATTTATAATTTTAAAAAAATGTTACTCGTTTTTAGAACATGGGCATTTCATGATTACGCAATAAATTGGTTTAAAAATTAAACTGTCCTGGTAAAATTTAGTCTATTTTCCGAATTTTTAGTCCCCGTGGTTCTACGTTGCGTCTGTGGTGAGCAATCGTTATAATATAAAATAGTGTAATTTCGGCACACTATTTCTGTAGGTAAAAACGGGTTGAATTTAGTGGTCGGGTGGTAAATTGTAGTTGTAAATAGTTAAAAGACAACGTTGAAATGAGTAAGAGTCATAGCACTGCACTCAAACTCGATTAAGGGGGTCTTTTTAAAAAGTGCCGAAATTAAATGCACTTTTTTCCCAAATTTTCCTCATTTTGATACCATTTAGCATTTTAGCTGTAATTTTTTGCCAGTTACACGTTGAACAACAAGTAAAAGCTTAAATTAAAGAAAACTGTCTGGAGATAATGATAGGTTTTTAAATTTTTGAAAATGATGATTTTTTGACTAAAAAACAATCGATTGTTTGTAAAGTGCCGAAATTAAATGCATACATTTAATTTCGGCAATTTTCCATTTTTTTTAAAAACTGATTTAATTAAGTAAAAAACAACTTTCGTACAGTGAATTTTTTATGACGCAACGCAGTATCGTAAAAGCTTTAAAATCAGCTATAAAACATAAAAATCAGGCCATACAGTGAAAAGTTACATTGGAAAAACGAAAAAGTGCCGAAATTAAATGCACTACCCTATTAATGCACCAGGGGAGAAATCGCTATCTTTTTCTGCTTTATTCTTAAAGCATTTTTCAAGAATAGTTTTTAAAAACTTTTTAACACTTACTGACAGATAACGGAGGCAGGACCAATTGGCGCAATAGTTTTTCCGATGATAGTAATGTACCGATCGGTACGAATCCTTCCAAATCCAATAATGGCTAAATTTAATTTTTGAATCAAAAAAAGTTTTTGATAAAATAATAATAATTTAAGTTTTATGACTCAAGCTAAATTCTATTTCTGTCAGACTTGAATTAGGGATACAACCGCTCTCCATCAAGAAGAAAAATAACAATGAACGCCTCAGCTAGGAAAAAGAAAAAAAATTGTAACTAATGATTATTGGTTACTTTTACATTAACACTGTAACCAATAATAATTGGTTACTTTCACAGCACGCATAGGTGTCCAAGAAGGGGGGTCTACCCATAAAAATTTTACCACTTTTTTCTGGGCGGATTTAAAAAAAAATTTGCCCCCCCCCCCAAAATTCTTCCCCCAAAACCCGGCTACCCATCTATATCCAGGGGGTATATTCCTCTCCCTTCTCTAAAAGATGACCCTCTTCCTCCTCTGATGCCCATTTTATGCGTACCCTGCGCTTATTCCTTCAACCTTGAACCTTCTCTCTTTATGTTTGTTCACAAGGCGTATTTTTTTACTCTTTATTGAATTCCTACCATTTTAAAGCCTTTTTCAGCATTTTTAAAGTTTATTTTTACCGCCTTATCCATTATTTTGACCTACCGAAAAATTATACCCCTTCCCCTAGGCGCTTTTTGAAATATACGTTCGGGATATGCCACCCCCTCCCTAGTCGGATTTTGGCCTTTACCTGTAAAACCCTCCTCTAAGCTTGGGTAGGTCGGACACCTATGGTTACATTACATTAATTGGGAACGATATAATTGGTTACAATATAGTTGGAATGGAAAGTGACCGCGTGTTTTAGTGTTTTAGCGTAATTGGTCTAAATTTTTTTTTGACCAAAAACAAACAATCATTTTTATAATTAAAATTAAAACAAATCATACCATGCCCGATATAGCTAAAAGTTCCATCCATCCATCCTTTATTCCATCCTTGATACCTTCCAATTCCCTCCCCTTGATTAAACCGTAAACAAGAACACTTACAATACTCCACTTGATCTGTACGTTATCGGAAACATGCTTTTCCACCAGTTTCCTGCTCTTTTCCGCCGCTTCCATCTGCACCACCAACGCCTTTCGCTCCTTCAGATCGCCGAGGGACCAACTGCTCACGCTGGTGCAGCAGTCCACCAACAGGGGAACCCTACAAATCATACATATGGCATGGGCAAGTTGATTTGGAGTGAGCAGTTTTTGAAAATTGCTGGTTAAAATCGGAGAAACGCATTCTTACTGCTTTTTTATTTGTTTTTATATCATTTTGCTTTTTATGTTCTATACCCCAGAAACTGGGGGTTAATCCAACGGCCCTATAAATTAGTGGTCACGTTGGAACACGGAGTCAAGCCTAAAATTTACATAAAAGTAAAAATTTTGCAAAATGTTTATGCAAAATAAGGTGTTGCGAAAATAATCTCGTTTAATTAAGACGAAATAGTAAAAACTAAATACCGCAGTAAAATAAA